>JAFFZH010015116.1:43254-63615 GCA_018420115.1 Euura saliciscinereae | reverse complement strand
TTTTCTGCTTCCGAGGAGTTTTGAGCCACTTTTCTAAAATTCATAACGTCTACGTTTCTTGAGACAATGTGACGAACTTTGGATCTCGGCTTTGTCACGTGAATATATACTTTTGGTAATTTTTTCGGAATTTTCATATCAATTTTCTACCTCTGAGGAGTTTGAGGAGCCACAATTTGAGACAAACCAGCCAACTGATTCGAGTGAAATTAGGACAGAAAGAATTTTTTTGTCATGAAACTGATTGTTGACATCGAGTTTGATTTCGTTCTTGTTTTTGCTCGTCTAGGGTTTTGTTGACGAGAAATCAGAGGACTTGTTAGAGGACGAAGAGGTTGATGATTATTTGGACCGAAACTCGCCCCCGGAGTCTGACAATCTCCATTCTGAATCGAAAGTGGATTTGGATTCGGAGGAGTTGGAGGAACCGAGAAAACTGGATAAAAGACAGGAGGCTGTTCTCAGAGACCTGGAAACTTATTTACGCGCTGAATATGCCGCGGAGCAGGAGCAGCAGCAGAAACTCCAGGAACTCGGGGTGAGAAAAAGATAATAAAATCCAGAATGACTTTCCCGGTGTTCGATAATTAATTATGTCCACCAATAAAGAAAAAAGGAAATTCGGGGACGATTATTCCTCGATTATCGTCTTACGTCGAGTCAAGGGGGGAGAATATTCCCGGAAAATTGGTTTAGTTAAGTGACTGGATATATTTCAGCACGTAGATTCGAAAGTGCTGATGCGAAAACGTCGGGCTTGATTATAATCCGAAATAATCCCACGAATGGTGGACAAAAAAGATGAAACTTGATCATCGATCGTCTCGTCAGGCTCGACTATGAATTCGTTCTGCGTTTCTACGAAATTCTATCTTGCAGAAAAACTAGGGGGAAAAAAGTTGTAATTAAGTTGGAACCCCCGAGTATTCAGCAGTTGACGTCTCTCGGTATTTTATTCTTTGGAATAATCCGCCTTCTCGGATTCCTAGACATCCGTATTTCTAGGCTGATGTTGAATTCTTGAGATCGTCTTCGCGAACAAACTCCGAGTAGCTGACAATGAGGTAATGCGAGCCTCGAGGCAACCGCGCGTAATATCGTGAGGCGGAAGTGAAAAGATCATGCGGAAAACCGAGACAAGAAAATTCTGCACCGTTTGATCCGTGGAATTCTCGAGAATTATTCGGAATGCGGGAGTTTCAATTTATCCAAATTATTGCATCACTGAATTTTCAATTTTACCATTCTTTAATCTTTGAAAGTTATAATTTTTAGATTGTTAAATTGTCTAGTGTCGGAGATTTTGAGTTTTAGAGCTTTTTTTTAGATCATGAATCTTTTGAGTTGTTTGAGGATCTAGAATTCTAGAATTTTTTATCGTTGAAATGTAGAATTTTAGAAATTTCCAGTTTTCCAGTTTCTATAAATGTTTGAATTCAGAATTTTTCAAGTTTTCTCTTTTTCTGATTTTCAATTATTGAATTCTAGTATTTTCAGATTTTCATTGTTGGTTGTATCGAATTCGTCAAATTTTATTATCGTCGTTCTTTTTCAATTTTTCAATCGTCGAGTTTTTCGGTTACCTATTGAATTTTAGTCAGATTTCAGATTTTTTATTTCCTGAATTTCTGAGCTTCTAAATTTTTCAACCGTTACATTTTTCGTTTTCTCTAATTCCTGATTCTTCAGTTTCACAGTTTTCCCATTTTTCACGTAAAAAAACTATACCTCTCTCTATTTTTCGATATTCCGCTAATTTGATCCGTTTCGTTGAACGACGTCCACGAAAATATTTCCAAGCCTTCGAGGTCTGCGTTCGTGATTTCGTCCTAGACGTGAATACAGGCTACATGGAAAATCGATTTCCCTCGTGTATATTCAATCGGCAAACGAACCGCGCACGGCGGCTATCAAAAAGAAATAAATTGCCAATTACGGCCTATTACTTCCCATTATCGCCTCGAATTAATCAACAGCCTGTGGGTGTACACGTCCATATATACCCACAGGTACGACTCTCCGATCGACCTACGCTACACGACGTTCGCTCAATTCACTAGGGGTTCTGCACACATAGTTTTAATTCAAACTCATTGAAAAGCGTCGATGGTCCGTCAAAGCATGAATACTCGATCGGGTTGATCTTCGGTCTCTGATAATGAAATTTTGGATATTCGAAATCTGATTTTTTTTAACGTTAAAAAATATATTGTCTAGTATTTTAGCGAGTCAACCGCGATTTTCTATTTGAGAATCTAAAAATAGTATTTTTTATTTTTCAATCTGATTATTTTTCATTTGTGTCACTTTTATAGTATCTGCTACTTTGAGAGCAACTATCGATATAATTTCCTGTTTCCAAAACGTAACATTATAGTAATTATGGTATAATTACTGAGATACTGGTTGATTCAGAATTTTTACTGAATATTTTAGAGATTCAATGCTTTTCATAAAAATTTAAATCAAGAGTGTCAATTATTTTCAATTTCTGTAAAATTTGGATCAATAGTTCCTTTTTTTTGGTGATTGATCAGAAAGCAAATCATTTCAGTAAAGACTGCAGTCACGCAACTTGTAGAGCCTGAAATTTGACTAATAAATTCGAAAAGCCACGTTTCAATCAATAATCGATAGATTCGAAACTGGATGCATTTCAATATATCCGGCTTAACCCGCAGCACCGTTGCCTAATTGAATTAATCCGCTTATTAGTTTTAAGCGTTTTCATTCTTTATTCAGGCCCAGGAAGGAGCCCTGGCGGAAAGTTTGCTGGAGCTGTTGGTGAAGCTTGCCGAAAACCCTCGTCGTTGGGAACGGGTCCATCGACTACTGAGTAAGGTTTTAATTATTATCAAAGTTAAACAAACAGTTGATTGTTTTTTTCAATTTTTGTTGTTGTTACGGACTCGAAAACGTTTCAATTAATCAACCAAAAAATCGCGAGCCATTGTTTTCTCTTTTTGTACTTTGAAATTCCCTTCGCTCACCACCCCTCATGTAACCCAGCACAGGATATTAACCTTTCAACGGAATTAACTCTGCGGTTTTTCATCTACATTCATACACTACGTTACACATCACGTAGATGGATTATTATCCCGGCGTGATACCATGAGGCGCGTGCTCCTGGAAACTTGTATGAAAATACAATAGAATACTGAAAAAAATTATCAATCACGTCTTTCATTCGTTCCATTGAGGCCATTATACGCAGGTTTTACGGAATTGCGAAAACAAAATCAATGCACCATCCTTTTCTTTGAAAACTGAAGCTTATAATTCTCTTTACTTCATTCTTTTGCAAATATCTTTTTTCTGGTGAATCCTAGACTGAGAATTGTCTGGACTAATTTTGAAGAGGACAAAATTCTCTACAAAAAAGCTCTCCACGATCATCCACGTAGAATTGACTGTTGAAAAGATACACAGGACGGAAAGTCACAGCACATTCTCTTTACTCAATTTTTTGCGAATATCTTCCTTGTGGTGGCTCCTAGACTGAAAATGATTGAAACTAATCTTGAAGAGGATAAAATTCTCTACAAAAAAGCTTCTAACAATTATCCTCGTAGAATTGACCGTTCGAAAGATACACAAGACTAAAAAGTCACGTTTTGGTTAATCCCTACGGAAGCTTGTGTCTGGAGCCGATCGGTTCTTCCGACTGAAATCACAAATTGCACCACGATTAAAGTTTCCGGCGTTCCTCGTTCCCTCCATTGTCCATAGATCCGAAGCTTGCACCTCCATTCAGTGTTCGGTCTGAAGGGGGATGCGCGCAGTTTAAAAGCTTTATTCTCTGATAATTGTCCAGTGGACGTGGAAGGCGGCTTGGAGCTTTCACGACAGGCTTTAGAGGCGAGGAAACGAGCCTTCAACCTGACCTCGACCGTCGCGACCACGACCACCTCACCTTCGACAACGTCTAAGAAACCGCGAAAGAAACCAAAGAAGAAGAAGAAGAAGAAGCAGAAGCACCACAGGTTCGCGACCACCACGACAACCGTACCGACCACCCCGCTACTCACTACGACCGAGGCTCCGTGGCTCACTACACCAATGCAGTGGAGACTCGTCGCCGAGAGACTATTCGGACCACCCTGGCCACAGGACCTCCAGGTACGTTCATTGAGGGACAGTGGCGAGGAGTAGATACTTCAAAACGTGGTGTGAAGAAGCATTTCACACATTCATTGCCAGTTCATTCCACTTTACGACCATTTGATACCATTTCACATCCATTTCACATTTCAATTTGATATTTTTCAATTTCACGATAAAACTATGATATTTTACGTCCACTTCACATCCATATCAGACCATTTCACGATTCCATCGAGGGATCATCTTATACCATTTCAAGAGTATCACAATCCATATCACAACTAATCTATAGTATTTCATGGCCATTTCAAACGACATTTGGTATCATTTGATACCATTTTCTGAAATGATAAAATTATGATATTCAACATCCATTTCGCGTCCACTTCACATCCATATCATATCATTTCACTGCCATCTCAGGATCATATTATATTATTTCACGACCATCTCACAACTATTTCATCTGAATATGATAAAACTATGACATGTATTTAACAGCCATCTCACCTCCACTTCACATCCATATCGTACTATTTCACGGCCACCTCAGGATCATTTCATTCTAATACGATGAAACTACGATATTTTACATCCATTTGAACAACCATTTATGATATTCCATGGCCATTTCAAAAGAATCTGGTGTCATTTCGCGACCATCCCAGCACCATCCCATATCACTTCATGTCTATTTTGCGGCTTACCACTTAAAGACCATTTCACACTATTCTGTGACGTACCACTTCACGACCATTTCATAATATTTCACGACTATTTCAAACCATTATCATTTCATATCATCTGATGACCATCTCAGGATCATTTCATACTATTTCATGACCATTTCACAATAATGTTACGACTATTTCACAGTTAACGGGTTTCCTCTGATCAGGAGAATCTTAATTGACGAATACCGTGAATTCCTCTCGTTTCAGGACGACCCGGGACTGGCCAAGGTCCGTTTCACCGTCCCATCGAGTTCGAGGACGTCGCCGCCTAACCGCGAGTTCGTGGATCAGCTCGGTGACCGGAAAGAGTTAGATGAGCACAAGGCGTTGAACAACGAACGTCAGGCTCTGATGCTAGAATCCTCGAGGGAGTACACTCAGCCGCGTCACATGCATTACGGAAAAGTGAACACTCACCAAGGGGCGACGTCGCACAGGGAACAATCATCCGCTGGCAACTATCACGGCAACCGCGACGCTCCGAGAGTCCGTGACTACGATCCTCCGGAGAGGACCTCCCCCCAGTATCAGGACCGGTACGCGCAGTACGACTACAGGGGAAGGATCCCCGAGGAGCAGCTCTACCCGGTTCCGAACTACGCCCAGAACCACGAGTACAGGCCCCCCGGTCGCGACTACGCCGCAACCCAGGGCTGGCACGAGGCCCAATACAAGTTCGGGAGACCCAGCTGGAAGTCTCAGGAACCCCAGAAGTGGACCTGGCCCCAAATCGACGAACCAAAGCCCAGTTGGCACCGCGAGTACTGGCCCAGGGTCCAGAACGACGGGTGGGATCGGGCCTGGCAGCGACAGGACGACGAGGGAAGCCTGAACCCACCCTGGGAGGTCGCGAAGACCAGGACCGAGTCCTCGAAGCAGGGCGTCGAAAAGCCGAAGAGCAAGACGAAGAGCAAGCCGAAGATCCACGAGGAGAGGAACGCCTGGAGCAGCGGAATGGACACGAACCCGAAGATCTGGCCGCCGAAGGCTGCCATGTCCCCGAAGATCCAGTCCGTCGGAGCCTGGGTCATGCCCGTCGATCAGTCCACCTGGAAGCCCTACAACCTCGAGGACCCCTCGCGCCCGAGGTGGAGCGCGGACATGGACACTAACCCCAGAACCTGGCCGCCGAAGATGGTGGAAGAGAACTGGAACAAGTTCGGGAAGCCCTCGAACCCCGTTGCCTGGCCGAAGTGGAAGCAGTTCGCCTACCACAAGGTGACCGCGATGCCGATCCTGGCGGGGTCCTCGATCCAGGAGGGAACGAGGGGCAGAAACAACGCGTATATCGCGGTTTCCGCGGTTTCGCCGAAGTACAATGGGAACCAGTGGAGGAAGAACGACATCGAGGAGACTCCCGTCGGTCAGGGTGCCTCGAACCGCGTTGGTTCCGCTCAGGATTCGGAACATCCAGTCAGCCAGCTGAGGGCTGGTGTCCATAACGAGGCCATCTACACCTGGAAGAAGGACGGATCGGAGAAGATCGAGAGACACGGTGGAAAGGCGAATACCACGAGCGCGGATCCGCTCGAAGACCAACTTGAGGAACTCAGGAGGGGCGCGACGTGGTCGCATAACGAAAATCGAGACAACATTAAGGTGAGTTTTCTTAATCTCTTCTCGATTGGTGATATTCTAATGATAATAGACTGCAGGACGACGACCATCACCTTTCTACTGATTTTCTCTATTTTCAACCAGCACATTTTTTTTTTCGATCCGTTTTACTCCGTTTATTTTGTTTCAATTAAGATCATTCAATGATAAAAAGCCAATTTTGTAACAAAAAGACTCGGACTCCATCCAAAGTCTAGTGTGGGACGTAACAATATTATTACTCACACAGTGTGCGGAGAAAAGTTTCATAAAGCTGAAGCAGGACGAAGTTTCGAACAGTTTCTGTAAGGGAAACCCAACGCACACACACGTTCGGAAAGTTTATTTTAATAACAGGTTCACGTCTCGGAAGGACGATGAAGTATTGTTGAGAATATCTGAAGAGAATTAAGATTGTGGATAGTCTGCAGGGGTAATCGATAAAAATTTATCGGATCCAGAGGGTCTTCGAGGTTCTGTATAGAAACGTGACAATACAGTTTCTTCGCAATTGCTAATTTTCCAACGGTAAAGAAACCAACCGGTATAATTTTTCTACTCTTAGGTACTTCGTTTATGCAGAAATTATCGTACCACGATTATTCAGTGTTACCTTTTTTCTCGCCATTAGGTGGAAAAATAGAATTTGCATAAACGAGGGAAAGGGTCCTTTGTATTATGGAAATTCTGTGGAAACCGGAGTAAAAAGTCAAGAATGACACTGGAATTTTATTCCTTCTTCAATCTTCCTTCCATCCTGCTAATAATCTCAGAAAATTCGCAAAAATCTCTTAAAAGTAAAAATTAGGATCTATTATACATTAAAAAACGTCATTTTTCCCTGAGATTTTTTTTTATATTCATTTTATACAGTTTTCAGTCAATACACTTGGAAGTATAAATCGATACAAAATTCGAGATACGTGGTAGCGTGGGGTCTTGAAATTGATGTACAACGTTATAATATCAGCCTATTATTATCACACAATTCCATCAATTAAGGCATTCGAAATATTCGGCTGCGGTACAGTAAAGCGAACGTAATCAATTAGCGGATTAATTATCCGGTATTTGCCGTTGATTATAATTAACCAATATTTCGTTGCATTCGGGTCTCTGATTGATTGATTAGTAACAGGGAAATGAACGATTCTGCGCGTTGACACGAACGTTTACAATTAGTACGACACTAATCGAATGACGTGTGAAATGAATTACGACGATTTTACGGTGTCGGGAATTTGGCCACTCGTCAGCGCGACGGTACCGATGATAACGGGGACGTTTATCTCAACGTTCTTGTGCACTCCTCCGACCCTGATCTCGACCCGCAGAATATATTCAAGATCCATTAATTTCGAGTGTCTCAAGTACGAAGGTTGAGCTGAGGGGATTTTCAGACAATACTCGACCCTCGATTCCAAATCGCTCGACGCCTGCAGCGGACTTTCGTGCTCGACCAGCAAAACCTCTTGTCTCCTCGTCCTCCCCTTACCGTGGTACGAACTGACCTGTTATAAAAGATTCATAGTCACTCGAACATAGCCAACACTCTTCAACCTTACCTTGACCAATGAGAAGTGAATTCCCTTCATATCGACTTTGGCACCGTTCCTTATGTCGACCGTAACGGGGATCGTCTGACCAGGAACGTATCCGCGGAATGGTATCGAGACCGTAGTATCAAGCGGATCAGAGCAGCCCATGAAAGTCTTTGAAACGTCTTGTCGGACCGGATCCTGTTGGTATGGTCGAGCGAAATCGTGATAACTGTTCAATTCGAGGGGCTATTCACTGAAACTTCAAGTGCACCAGTTATTCTGTGATTTTACATGATTTCCGCTGATTTCCACTGGTTTATCTGATTTCAATTGACTTCAAACCAGTAGGTCGTACAGATGATTTCATGAGTGAATAGCCCCTTGAAGGTACGAGGTTCCTACGTACAGAAGCTTTGCTGTCGGTGTTCAAATCCAAAGGTACAACGACAGTAAAGTCTGTGGACACCCTGTGGTTCCATAGGCACCAGGACCTCTGAATAGTGGCTTTGACCTTATATTCAATGGCTCCAAAACGGTCCTTGTAACTGGGCGGTATTGTAGTTGGTAGTTTGAAAGTGAACGAGTAGACATTTTCACCCTCCGGAATGACCGTACCCACCTCAGAACCTGGATGCACGCCAATAAAATGAAAATAGCAAACTTTGCAGAAAAAGTTTGAGGGCATCGTCGGGGTTATTTATACCCAGAATATACTCGTCCTCGTCGATATAGATTTCCTTCAACTCTTCCATCTTCGCCATTCCGTGACCATGGGACTGGGGATACTCTATTTTTCCTTCTCCAAAAACGGTCACTTTCAGGCCTGGAATTATAATGGGTATCGTTTTCGCAAGCATTAATCTCATCATGAGCAAAATTGGTAGAAAAATTTCAATGGATTCTGGTCAAACTTGTCTCGTGAACTTTCAGTGTTTGGCTCTTACTTTTTGTTTTGCTGATATGACGTATAGTGAATTGAGTGAAGACAAAAACTGCTCATCAGGGATTCGATGATTCAAACAACCCTGTAATTTTGACTAAAATCCATCACCCTGAGGCCTGATTCTTTCCTTGGTCCTGTTTTTTGTCCCAACTGCGAAGTACGTACCTTTGACAGACTTTGGCGCATCGAGATCCAGGTGAACTTCTCCGCTCAACACACTCCCGTTCTGATAAGTGTTTGACAAATTGTCAAGTTCCACTCCAAACCGAACGATTCCCATTTCTATGAGTGTTTAAAATGTGGAGTGTAGTTGTTCAGCACTGGAGAACCAGAGCGAAGGTGTGCTATCACGCCCGAAGCTTCGCGGTCGATGAGGAGACGACAACAAGGAGTGGATCGAGTCGGACCAACCCCATTGGGAAGGGATGAGAGGGAGGGAATGCGTGGGCGCGTAAACGCGTGGCGTACCCTACTTCGAGATACCCTGACCCTGGATGATAAGAATAAGAACGAGAAGCACTCCGCTCGAGTCTGAGGTGTCGAATTTTTCACACTGCATAAAGTCCGTCTTCACCATGAGTTTACGAAACTAAATAAAAATGAGAACGAGGGGATCGATCCCTTTGATATTCTATTCTACAGCAACGCGTTCTAGGTATAAAAGTTTGCGATAAAGGTGACCAGACTTGTTTTACCTTCATTGCATCATAGTGGGAACGAGAATTTCTAGCCGAGATTCTTTTCCACTTGCGGGGAAAACTTTGCGATGCGGAAACTCCTGCGGATCATCAGGAAACGGATCCAATAGACATTTTTATGTATGAAGGGGGGATTTATGTTGGAAAAATAGTCATCATTATTCATCATCAACAATTTTAATAACAATATCAAACATTACAAAATAGAGTTCAAGAAAAATCCAACATCTGAGGCATGTAATTTTTTATATGTGCTTCAATCGTTCATTCATGCAGACTGAATTTTAAAGGAGCTGAAATCATATGAGAATTCAAATTGACCCATGAATTAAAGTATACCCTGAGACATTGCGACTTTTGATGCTATAGCAGAGCAGTTGTGCCGATGATTATGGGAACCTCGAGTTTGAAATTTGAGTGAAATCCTCCAACCCTGACTTCGACTCGTACCAAGTATTCGAGATCGATCAAACTCGAGTGTATCAAGAATGAGGGCTGGACCATGGGAATTTTCAAAAGATGTTGAATCCTCGTTTCTATTTCACTCGACTCTGGCACCGGGGTCTCGTGCTCTGCCAACACTAACTCGTCTTTATGTGTCCTGGCGTATGTACCGTGGTAGAGATTCACCTGTACCGGAAGTGTTGTTAATCAAGTTATGCATGTCTTCGCGACAATTTGATAATTTCGTAAAGAAGAAATCATCATCCGCTACGTATCACCTTGATGAAAGCGAGGTGAACGCTCTTTATGTGAACCTGGGCATCGTTCTTGATGTACACCATGACAGGCATGGTCTGTCCTGGGACATAGCCGCGAACCGGAAGAGAGACGTTCATGTAAACGGGATCGGTGGAGCCCATGACAGAATGGGAAATGTCTTGCATAACCGATTCCTGTAGGTTATAACAGTTCAAATTCAATATCAATTACGATTTCGTAGATTCTTTCGAATGATTGTCCAGTCAAATTAGATCACAATATAGCGAATGGAGAACTCAATTAGTGAAGATCTATAAATTGGTGGAGGCCAATTGGTGGACGCGGCTTGATCCACGATCTTTAATCAAAGGTGCGCGATTTCAGTTTTTTCATCATATCTCGACAACTGTTGATCCTATCGTCACGGAGGTTATTACAAAAAGTGAAGCTTAGTAAATTCTCTACAACAATAGTTAAATACATTTTTCTCGTATCGACGATATTTTCTCTCTAATACACCGGTGAATACGTACATAATTCTCACAAGGTTCTGTACCGAGAAAGTGATCATCACTTTCAGCCCTGTATTACACAAAAACTATCAAAGATATGGAAAAACTATACTGATCCTTTGTTGTAGAGAATTTAATAAACTTCATTTTTGGCAATGACCTTCGTGACGATAGAATTAACAGTTGTCGAAATATGATGAAAAAACTGAATTCTTTCACCAATTTATAGATCTTGACTAATTAATTTTTCTATTTTTGCTAATTTGACACAACTAGAAGTGGATGAAGGTGATTTATCGCGTACAGCAGCGTTGCAGAAGTCAGCGTTTAGGTCCAACGGTACCACCACCGCGAAATCCGTCGATTCCCTGTAATTCCTCAAGTACCAAGCTCTCTGTATGACCGCTTTGACCTTGTACTCAATTGTGCCAAACTGATCGTGATAAGTGTTCGGAATTGTATCTGGCAGGTTAAAACTGAACGGGTAGACGTGTCTTCCTTCAGAAATCATCTTTGTAACGTCCAAACCTGCACTGAGAATAGATTCGTGCTGTTGTTTCATGTCATGATAACCGGAAATCATTCTATGTGTGAATTTTCACATATAATTTGGAGTTAATTCGATGAAATAATTGCGGTAGTTGGTTATTATCGTATCTAATCGCGCACCCAGGGGATGTTGGTCCTCGTCGACGTAAACTTCCTTCACGTATACATTCTGCTTTCCCCATTTGAAAAATATTTTCCCGTGACCAAAAACTGTGATCTTTAGGTCTGAAACAATTTTTATGGATATCAACTATAGGATAATCCACAGTTTTTTCGTTTTTATTGGTCTACCTTTGAAAGATTCCGGCTCGTCGAGGTCCAGACAAACTTTACCGGTCAAGACACTTCCGTTCTGATACGTTTTTCCCGGATTGTCCAATTCTATTTCAAACCGAACGACTCCCATCTAAAATTTTTGAACGATTTTAAACACCTAATCGCTCAAAAATCTCTCAAGAATGCCTGGAATTGGAGGAATTTACTGAACCTACGATGTAGCTATACACTGAAGGACTCGAAAGCTTCGAAGCTTCGCGGTCGATGAAGAGGCGCCAACGAGGAGTGGATGGAGTCTAGCCAACCCCACTTGGGAAGGGTGAACGAGAGGAAATGCGTGGGTGCAGATACTTACTCGAATCGAAAATGTTCGAAACACGACACCGCTGTCGCGATTCAAATGTCACCCGAAGTGAGGTTAGGTTGACGCTCGGCGGCTAACAGCGCTCGTGGCGTACATGGCCACTTTTCCCTGACCATATTACCCCGCGGGTAACCCGACAACAATTTAATTGAAAACTTGATGCAAACTATGTTTAACAAAGGAAGAATTGATAGTACCATCAAGTAGACGTTTCAAGGAATCGAGAAAAAAATAAACCTAGTCAAAACATGCCATTGACGGCAGGATAATCCGATATCTGAGTTGACGGAAATTATCAATCTACACGGCATGAAACTAAATTGATTGAATTTTCTCGAAATATTGAATATTTACATAGGGTTCAACTATTTCATTTGGTAAAGTACGTCAGCACAAACCCTTGGTGTAAATACTGCCTTCTTAGAATCGCTCAACAAGAAATTATTCGAGATGGTCACTTTACCCCGCATGTCCACATTACTCTGGTCTCCCCTACCGTCTTGGTCTTCAGTGTTATTGAAGACCATCCCATCTTTTCTCTCCATTAGGGTTGAAAACTCGCATTTTTATCAGGGGAGGAAGAAACAGTTTCGTATATTGTCCTACATCACCATATCATCTATAACGATGATTTTCGAGTATCAAAGAAGGCTTCAGATTGGTAAACTGATTTTTTATATACATACAATAATCACGACAGTATAAAAATAAAATTCATATAAAAGGTGGAACTGGAATTCAAATGTACCTGTTTTGATAGTACAATATACATTGATGATTCTCCCAGAGGCCAGTGTCTCGTCTCAATATTTCAGCGGGACTGAAAAATGAAGGCAAAATCAGTATCGAACGGATAATTCATCACTTCAATTTTTTACTCACCACAATCCTGATCATTTCGTTGATTCAAAGCACCCTGATCATGAGCCAAAGCAACGGTCGACGTGAGCAAAGCTATGGTGCCGATAATTATAGGAACGTCGATTTTGAAGTTGAAGTGCAATCCTCCAACCCTGACTTCTATTCGGATCAAGTATTCGAGGTCGATCAAACTCGAGTGCAGTAGGAAGGAGGGAAAGACCGTGGGAATTTTAAAAAAACGTTGCAACGTCATATCTACATCACTCAATTCCACCGGAGACTCTTCCTCTGCCAATACATGCTCGTCTTTTCGTGTCCTCCCGCCCGTACCGTCGTAGAGATTCACCTGTACCGGAAATTGATAATCGATAAATAATGGTATTAAGGAAACACCATCTGTTGTCACCTGTATCAACGAAAAAATCAATCCTATTATGTGTAGTTGTGGATGATTCTTTATGTTTACTGTAACAGGCATCGTTTGTCCTGGGATATATCCGCGAACTGGAAGTGAGACTGTCGCGTCAACGGGATCGGAGCAGCCCATGAAAGACTGTGAAGTCGTTTGTAGAACCGATTCCTGTTGGATTCAATTATTAGTCATCCATTGAACTCTACCATTTCAACTCTGATCATGCAGAAAAATGTCACATTATGGAAAAGTTGTTCCGTTTGATCAAGAAAATGGGTCGTCCCGTTTGGAAAAACATTGCTATTATCGGAATCTCATAAGATATGACCTCTGGATGACATTCGCTTCCGCAACTTATTTTCCCCCTTCAAATGCGACAACTTTTCCATATGACATTTTTCTGCATGATCGACAATAGCCGAGTTATTCGGGGTGTCAGAGTTAAATGGACCACCCTGAAGTAGATGATTTCTGGCTTACAGCAGCGTTCCAATGATCAGAGTTCAAGTCCAACGGCACAATGACCTCGAAATCCGTGGACGTTCTGTGATTTCTCAGGTACCAGACTCTCCGGATGGTCGCTTTTACTCTGTATTTAACTGTTCCAATCGAATCTGCGTAAGTATACGGAATTTCTTTGGGCAGTTGGTATGAAAACGAGAAGAAATGCCGACCCGCAGAAATCACCACCGCGGGACCGTTTTCCGAACCTGGATTTCCATTTGAGAGAAAAGCTTTAAAATAGTATATTGTGTCACAACTGGCCAATTAAATGTCCACCTAGTGTGAAGTTAACAGCGCACTAGGGCTTCACTTTTCACACTAGAGCTTCACTTTCCAAAGATCAAACTTTCCGTGCAGGTGTGACAAAAAACAAGGTTTTTTAGAATTCAGAGATTCAATGCAAACAGTTGAGTAAAATTAGATGATTATTTTACTTCTGTCATTTTGAACCTTTTTCGCACTGTAAGGAAATTCAAATGGGACAAACACCTAGGAGATATTTATCCTCGTTGATGTGAATTTCCTTGGCAAGTACACTCTGCTTTCCCTGTTTGAACAATATTTTACTTCTACCGTAGACTGTGACTTTCAAACCTGAAACGATGTTTTATAAAGTTAACCGAAATTCAATGAACAGTTTTTTATAACGTATACCTACCTCTCGAGGGTTTCGGTGAGTCAAGTGCCAAGTATACTTTCCCGTTCAAAATACTTCCAGCATGATACCTTCTGGACGGATTTTCCAGTTCTATGTCGAACCGAAAGATACCCATATCGATTATGAGTCGATGTGCTCACTCTGTCCAATCACAGCTCGAGTCTAGCTGAAATGATCAATGAGATGTTCGACGTTTGATACACTATTTTGAACTGTCCCAAGCAATTCTTCGCGAATCCAAAAATGGAAGGAAGAGAAAATATTTTTAGAAGTCTTAAAACGTTCCTATACCTAATCTGATCGGATAACTGAAGAAAAATCACGCAAAAAATTATTGAAAAGTTTCAGCCGTTCAATTTGACCGCGAACGCGACGCGGTGGTTTGCTTATCTCTCTCTCTCTCCCTCTGTCTCTACCTCTCTATCTACCGCGGTCAGATATTGTTGCCACACCTACTTGTGCGAAACTGTTGTATCAGCACACATTTGTTATACGAATAAAAGAGCTGCACAATTTGTAACAAAGAGCTTTTTAAGATTTTTTGGAGACCAGAGATTAACATGAACGTAAAATGTGGTTAAAATTTTCAACGATCACACAAGCGATTCCACTTTATTATTCAAGATCGGCTTTCTATCAATAACGAACCATTACGTAATGAATCAGCCACGAGCTAAGACAGCGCCACTGGTGAATGGCCGGAGAATCACAAATATAGTGGAACACAACTGCCATCCACACACAAAATTATAGTCTGACTTTTTAAATCGCCTTTGAAGCAACGATACTTACAATTGTTTTTTTTCATATAATGTTCATCAAATTCTCCGGATAAAAATTTGGACAGTAATTTCAAATCCTAAAGGCGTCTTTTATGGTCCAACATTCGACACTCATGATATAGTCGATACAACGACTTTTAGTTCTGCGCAAATATATGGTAACATATGATGTGTGCAGAGATCTAGAAAGGATTCGAATTATTGTCAAAGTTGTGACAATTTCCAGAGTTTATTGTATTCCTAGTAAAAAATTTCTGTATAGGAACATGTATGAATGTTCATGTTAATCAGTGTTACAAAATAGGATTTCTAAAAAATTCAACAAACTTTATTATCTGGTTTTCAAACAAATTACCATCGATCTACTCCAATTTCGATCTTGCGAGAAGAGCTACACTCCCGATTAGTATCGGGATGTCTTGTTTGACATTTAGGTGCAATCCTCCAACCCTGACTTCGACCCTGATCAAGTATTTGATGTCGATCAGTTTCGAGTATCTTAAGAACGAAGGTTCGACATCAGGAATCGGGACACCATGTCGGATGCTCGTTTCGATTCCATCAGTCTCTGGTACCAGGGCCTCGTCCTCAGACAACACGAACTCTAGTGTCTTCTTCCTCGAAAATTTACCATTGTAGACGCAAACCTGATGATCCGATTCATACTTTATAATTCATCCATTCACACCGCTATATATATATTTATAACTATTAATCGATGTCACCTTAATCAACGAGAGGTAAACCCCTTTCAGGTTGACTCTGGCTTCGTTTTTAACGCACAAGAGGACTGGCACCGTCTCTCCCGGAATATAACCGCGAACCGGAAGTGAAATCGTCATGTAGATCGGATCAGGGTAGCCAATCAACGTCTGAGAAGTCACTTCCAGAACCCGTTCCTGTTTAAATCAGCCCAAAATCGTTATAATTTTCCTCAAAATTCTCTTCACGATGATGTAGAAGAAAGGAATTTTCACGTACAGCAGCTTCGACTTCGGCGTTCAAATCCAACGGTACCACGACGTCGAAATCTATCGACTCCAAGTGATCAAAGAGGTACCAAACCCTCTGGATGGTCGCGACGACCTTGTAGTCGATCCTACCGATCCGGTCCCTGTAAGTGTTTGGTATTTCTTCTGGAAGGGTGAAACTGAACGGATAGACGTGATTTCCTGCTGGAATTACGGAAGAATCGTTCGGACCTGGATGGAAAGGAGAAGAAGATCGTGATAAAATGAAGAATTGAGTCTTCTATGCACAGGAGTTTGAAGTTATATCGCATCAAATCACCCAGGAAATGATCCTCGTCTAGGTAAACCTCCATAGCGCGTACCCTCCGTTTTCTACCTCTGAAATATAGCCTCCCTCGACCGTAAACGGTCACCTTGAACCCTTGAAACGCGATATCCGTTATCATTGCAGTCATCGAATTTAACAAGAATTGTCTATCCTCGATTTTTCTGACTCACCTTTCACGGATTTCGACGAATCAAGATCCAAGTACACTTTACCGCTCAGAATACTTCCGCTCTCATATCTTCTTTCCGGATTGTCCAGTTCTATGGAAAACCGAACGATTCCCATATCGATGTGAACGCTGGGCGTTATCGAAATGACCAGTCTCGATTATCCTGGTTGGGAGAGACACAATTAGGTCATCTAGAAGAAGAATCAAGGGAAAAATATTATTGACGAATGACGAGTAACTTCTTTGAGTACAATTTTGAATTTACGACGCAACGAGGTGCTCAGTGCGTCTCACAATACCTGGGGACCAGTATGAAGATTGTTGCCACAAGTACTTCTCGAAGACTGTACAGAATTGCCACGATAAAGACTTGAACAATTTAGCAAATTAAGCTTTCAGACTCGATTAACCCTGAATGATGTTGAAGATGTTCAACGATGAGTTATTGGTGAAGGACGAATTGTTGTGACCCAGAAATACGCAAATAAACTGCGATAGCCACAGCAGCGCTACAGGTTGAGGGTGGAGCTAGCACTAACTAAAGACTTTGGATCAGGACGAAATTTGAAAAAAAAAAAAAAATTTTAGTAGTTGGATTTCTAGTAGCAAGAAATATTCGAAAATCTACTATAATTTGGATTGAAAAATTCGCTTTCTTTTTAAATGAAATTTGATCAAACTCTGTTCGTCTCTGTCGAATCACAGATATAAAATTGGTACCGAGATTGATCAGTTTAAACAGTATAAAATTATGTGTTCCTCGATTTTGTATGACTTTATAGAATTTCATAAACTCTGGTCAAAGTTGATCAGATTCGAAAGAATTCGATAAAATTCGATAGAGATAGAATTTAATAGAATTTCATCCAATGTCAAAAATCAGTTTTTTCCCCCATTTTCTTTATACTATATCAACAGTTACTTTATTATTACAATACAAAATTTGTACAAAATTTATAAAATAAACTTAAGGGTATTAAGTGCATTAAAGTGAAATTACAAAATTACATGAGATGAATATAATTACACAAAGCTTAGTATCAAAGTGTTAATATCACATGGAAGAATCAATTATCCTAATTATTTTTAAGTATCTTTGGACTAGTGGCTCGTGTATAGTAATCTTAGTTCGTTTTCTTCATCCTTCTACATAACCGTCATCAGTTGACCAAAGTTTCCTCCCCAAAAAAAAAGACCCTGACATTTTTTCAAGATAAGAATCAAAGAATTGATTCAGCTGTTGTACAATTTCGCAGGGTACTGTCGTCATTCTCTTGAGCCAAGGCACCCTGGGACATGGCCACGTTTGTAGCCAGCAAAGCTACAGACCCGATTATAACAGGGACATCGAGTTCGATATTTTTGTGCAATCCTCCAACCCTGACTTCTACTCTGATCAAGTATTCAATATCGATTAGTTTACAGTGTTTCAAGTACGAAGGTTGACACGGTGGAATTTTCATCAAATGCTGATTCCTCGTTTCGATATTAACCGACTCCTTCATCGGGGTCTCGCGATCTTCCAGAACCGACTCTTCTCTTCGTGTCTTCGCTCTGCCGTGGTACGAATTGACCTGTTGAACACGTTTCAGATGAACATCGAAAATGATTGAGGGAGTCGGGGAAAAGTCAGAATTTTTTCTTCATTGATGAATCAAAAATCATTTCTGACTGACTGATATAAAACTTTTTGAATAATTATTTCAAATTTTAATCAGGGAAAGCTCAGGACATTTTTTTGAACCCCCTAATTTATAGTAAAGCTGAAACTGAAGAAGCCAATGTGCTAAATAATTGAAATTAAGGGAGACGAATCAGTCCTAAATATCAGAAATTTTGTCATTCTATTCTAGCTTCAGTTTGACAGCTTCATTTATTTTGATTTTTGATCGTACCTTTATCAGCGAGAAACGGATTCCTTTTATATTGACTCTTGCGCCGTTTCTGATATCAACCGTGACTGGAATCACCTGTCCCGGAATATATCCGCGTACCGGAAGCCACACGGTGACATCGACAGCGTCAGAACATCCCATGAAGGTCTTGGACGTATCTTGTCGAACCGATTCCTGGTGGAATTATTAGAATTTTGATTTTTATTCTTTTTTCTTTTCATTTCTGCTATAGGAGCTTTTATATTCTGGCTTTCCAGGTGACTGACTAACTATTCCCTCTGAATTTTTCTTCCTTTCCTTTCACTTCCATGGACATAAAAATGACATAAATGAACGACGTACAGCGGCTTTATGATCGCTGTTTAAATCGAACGATCCCAAGACCTTGAAATCTTCGGATATTCTGTGATTCCATAAATACCAAACTCTCTGGATTGACACATCCACGGAGTATTCGATCTTCCCAAATTCGTCCTCGTAGCTCGAAGGTATTGTTTCTGGAAGTTTTTTACCGAAGGGGTAGACGTGTCGACCTTCAGGTATCACCATATCTGCACTATCTGGACCTGGAAATTGACAACGATTTATAATCTCGAACGTGATGAGAATCGACTGTCGAATAATTACCCAGGAGGTAAATCTCCTCTTCGATGAAAATCTCCTTCACATGTTCAGCCGGATAAATGTCCTTCATTTCCAATGCGAACCGGGTCCGATCCCACGATATTTTTCCCTTTCCGGAAATCGTGAGTTTCACAGCTGAAAGCGTTTATCTACATTATCGTATCGAATTTCGACCATCACAGGCCACAGCTCGTAATTAACGAAAGTTCGGAATTATTGTAACCAAATATTCGAGAGTTCCTGGAAATTTTGATAACACAGCTTGTATCGTACAAATTTGATTAACCCCCTGGGGTTGATACACGTATAATAGTTAGATCGAAGAATTTGATATCGCTTCTATTGTACGCGATCTATGAATTTTACAATATTACAGAAGTTAATTAGACGCATATAGGTATATGTATAATTATCGTGTGTTTGTACAGTAAAAGCTGTTTGATAATTTGATAATGTAGTGAAACTTGAATAATTTTCTCTTAATTTGGAAAAAATTACAATATTAATTATCAAAGAATTTCCGGATGTTGAAAATCTGCTTTAGCGTTCTAGATTTATTCCACCTCATATGTTTACTTTTCAAAAAAAAAAAAAGAGAGAGAGAGAGAGAGAGTATATTTTCAACGAGTGATTCTATCCTGAGTTTATTTACAGAAGCTCACAGTTTGCAGGTTTAGGTGCGTTAAGATCGAGATAAACTTTTCCGCTCAAAAGACTTCCGGGGAGATAAGTCTTTGTCGGATTATCCAATTCTACATCGAATCGAACGATACCCATCTTGTGGTCTTGTAGCTGCGATTCACGTATCTGAAAAAAGCTGAAAAAATATAATAAAAATGATATAGTGTCTGACATTATAAACCGAGGGAGAAATAACTCAAGATTTGAGTAACACCTTAGTTCTGAGGGTGGAAATAATTCAGAATGTCTTATTTAATTCAAATTCAATTCAATTTCAACTCAAATGAACGTCGATTCAATTTTAACTTAATTCAATTTCAATTCAAATCAATTTCACATTGATTCAACTTCAATTCAAATCGATTTTACTTGATTCAACTTCGATTCAATTCAATTTCAACTTGAGGTTGATTCAACTTCGATTCGATTCAACTTCAACTTGATTCAACTTCAG
>JAFFZH010015116.1:26074-43244 GCA_018420115.1 Euura saliciscinereae | reverse complement strand
TCAACTTCGATTCGATTCAACTTCAACTTGATTCAACTTCAGTTTGACTAATTTCCACTTGATTCAACTTCGATTCAATTCAATTTAAACTTGATTCATCTTCAATTCGATTCAATTTCAACTTAATTCATTTAATTCCATAGTTTTGCAATCAGATCTCGATAATTAACTTTGATTCGTGTTAATATCTGAATATTATCGTTCATCTTTTTCTATTGCTTTTCTGTTGATTCAAATTAATTCAGGTAATTATCATTGTTTCAAGTCAATCAATCAGTTATTACCCCCTGGTTGAAGACAGTAAAAAAAAAACATCTGACACGTTATGTTGTCGTAAGCGTAACAATTTCTATCTCACCTTACGAATATTTGGTGGATCCTTGTCAAAGTTTGTTGTCATTCGATGTCTCTAATCCGTCTCTGTTTACTTCGCACAAGGAATTTCGACGAAAGAGTTTCAATAACGTTTCGATTAGACAAGGAATATGCGAAATGGAGACATAAATATGAAGCAAACATGTTTCACATGCTTAAATCGAACATGTTTTGGCTATGATATTTTTATTTCGCAACATTTGCGGTTCGTTGTGAAGAGAAGCGAAACCAGACTGAAACATTTCGCGATTGAAACTTGGCGAATTACGTCACCGTTTAAAAACGCGCGTGCGCTATATTCTGACCTTGTATCGGAGTTTGAGTCTGGCGCCAGACAAACTTTTGCGGACGTCGCGACGCAACTATGAGACCTCTGCTTCTTTTTTTTTTAAATACCATTTTTTAACCTTCAGCTTCTAGCCCCTCGTTGCCGGAAAATTCTAAAAGTATCGTTTAAATTTCATCGAGTTTTGTTTATTTTTATTCTGGCTATTTCTTAACCGTAACCCGGTTACGCAATTTTTCTGAGGATATCATTAACAGAGATTTGTGTATTTTATTATTTACAGAAACAGCTGAACGTGATAAGCGACGCTTCGGAAACACTGGCTTCTAGATTTTCGACAAATTCATCGGTTGGTAAACCGGAAATTGTGACGAAACAAAAACAGCAGCAACAGATCGTCGTTAACGAAGATAACAAAAATGGAAATATCGACCAAATCAAGCAATTGAAAATTGCACAACAGCACAATTAATAAAGAATCAGTATAATTATAATTATCTATATCATCGATTTTTAGACACGATTAATTATAATCTGTAAAAGAATTATTGTTGTTATTATTATTAGTATCGTTTGAAAATTCTATGTATCGATTTATTCATCTATTCGATCATAATTACAATCGAACTATACAATATTTTTGAAAATCCTTTATCGTCACATCACGTAGTAAATCCTTCCATATTCAATCGAAATATAAATGAACCATAATCGACAGTCTGAAAATTTATTGATGAAAAGCTGAATAATAATAATTATTGAGTTCCATACATGATGAAAATGTGCACTACGTAAAACTTTCTCTATGTTTGAATCTACTTACCTAGAATAAAAATGATAACAAAAAAAGAAAAAAAAGGTTTCTTCAAAATGTGTATAAGAGTGATAAGATGATAATTCGTTTTATATATATTATTGATATGTTATCAAAAAAGAAAAATAAATAAAGAAAGAAAAATATCAAATTTGTGTACCGCAGGATATATGAGAAAAGAATTAAATGGGGTTATCGAAGGTGACGCTAAATGTATATTAATGTATTTTGTATAGATGTAGTAACTAGTATCACAATAACATAGCGAATATGGCTAATCGATCAATAATTGATGGTGAATTGAATTATTAAAAAATCTTATAATTGACCAAAAAAAAAAAAGAGGAAAAGAAAAACGTTGATTTATCAAACTATTATCCAGTTTGGAATAAAATCGTAGTGATTATAGCGATTTTCACAATTTTAACGCAGTTGAACTGACCCCATATCACACTTTAGTATTATTATTATTATTATTATTATTATTATCAATAGATATATAACTAATAGTATATCATATAATAATATATTATCCTGTTTATAATTGTTCTTCGATTGAATAGTTTTAAATACATGAAATATTGTAACAGAAGATATTGATTACACAAATCGTTATATAATTATTATGATTTATATTATTAATATGTGTGCCTTTTTTGTTCAATATTCGTTATCGTAGGTGAGTGTTTATATTATACCTATGCTATGTCTAGATACCTACCGCAATTTGTTAAGAAAAATATAGTTTAAGTTATATCGAATTACGTATGACTATACGCACATCAGCTCGACACAGCAGCAGCAACAGTTGATAAAAGAAATTAAACGAAAGTGCATAATATCATGCTGTGTAACGATATCATCATATTATAATATATTTTAATGTCTATTTACCACAAGAAACAAAAAATATATATATAAAAATGAGTTGACAAAGTCACGAATTATAAGGATTTTATACAGTCATTTTTATCACATTCCTTACGATAATGTGGTACAGGATTCCCAATCACAAAGATACTCGATTAAAAATTCATCATACGGTGAATCATGGTCAGAGATCGACAGATGAAACTAATCGTTAATAGGATCATTCGATAAATCAGTTGTTCGTATACATCGTTCAATCTCGCTGTGTACAAATTGTAAAATTACAAGAGCAGTCGTGCCGAAATAAGAAAAGGGTATGAATGTCAATTCCACAATGGCGAATAATTGTTTGAACGAATTGAGCCCGAAATCGGATTACGCTACAGCAGTTTATAATTTATCGACTCTTCGCAATAATCAGCGATTAGTTACATCCGTCAATCATGTATTATCATCACGCCGCCTCGAATGACTATAAAAGAAATGAGGCGGAGAATTTGCGGTACAGTCTCAAGTCCGGGGAAAAAACTGTGCCAGGGATCGGAAACTGGATGGTAAAGCTCGTCGGCGTCAAAAAACGTCATCAACCAAAGATGAAGATTTTGATCCTAGCCATCGTCCTCTGCGCGGTGGACGGTCAATACAGAGGTAATTGATATCAACTCACTTCAGAGTCGTGCTCCACCGATTCGGGTAGCCACAAGAAGTATCGGTCACAGAGAGCTGGCTATTTTTTCTGAATGCTGTTATTTCGCGTTCGAAAAACCAAACTAGTGAGATATAAGAAATCTGCCTCGATTGATTATTCAGAATTTAGTGTGAACCCCAAATTTGTAAAAAAAAAGAGGTAGAAAAATCAGTAACTCCTAAAATATTTTCAATACTTGTCAATAAAATTCCGTGTGTACAAAAACGCGTTCAGGAAAAAAATCATTTTCGATCGATCGATACTTCTTGTAGTTACTAAGATCGTCGAAGCCCCTTAAATACAGCGGAATACCCTACCGACTGTATCGTCCTGCGTAGGTTATAAGTATGGAAGACAATCGTACAACGGTTACGCTCGTCAAGACCCTGAACCTGAGCCCCAGACTGAAAATACCGTTACCGGCCAACAGATGGTGCTCTTCATAATAAAGACCCTGAAGAACCTGCAGTCGCTATTCGGTGAGTCGTTGAAATCACCTGCGCAAGAAGCATCGTCTATAAAATTGCAGCAGAAACGATCGAGCGATGGGACCTCAACATTACTCTTATCAATTATTAATCACCCGCTTTCCCCGTGTTTTTGTTCTCACAGAATCGTACCAATGGGATGATCTCTACCAGCGTCCCGATACCACTATGCAATTGCCGAACAAGTTCCAGGAACGGCGATCTCAGAGCCGGGGTCAGTCGGGGTGGAATTCGTACTTCCCACCCGCGCAACGACAGGCAACCCTTCAGGGTGGTCCACCCCCTCGCAGACAAGCGTTCCCGCGACCACCGCCGCCGCTACCTCAAAGACGAACTCGCTCGCGAAGATCGGAAGACATCGCGTTCCGGGGATATGACCCGAACCCAATGCCTGCGAGACCGATCAGAACAACGACAACGGCACGTCCGACGACGACTACAACGCGGAGACCTAGAACGTAGGATCGTCCACTGTAAGATAAATCTGTTCTTTAAGACCGAGGGAACATGGTCTTTTACCACACGTGCATTAAAAACTCGTGTTTTTTGCCCTCCAGTCGCAGTTTTTTGATCGGGGAAATAAACCAAGCGGGGAAAAAAAGTCTCGTAACCATAGTAACGGTGAAATAAACCGAGAAAGTGGTACCCCTAGCGGAGAACGCTGTTCTCATGTATCTAACGTTACTTTCACTCTTTTTTAATGCATATGTGGTAGAAAATAACCCATGTGCCATGGAAAGGAAGCACGCATTTTGCAGAACTCGTCTTCACTCTCGGAATTGCAATTTCAGAAAATTTATTCACTATTTAAGATTGTATACACACTTTAGATTTTGTCGATTTTTCTCATTATTCTGTATAATGATCGTGTTTTTACGGCACAGGCATTGAAAAGTCACTTTTTCACTCGTAAAGTGGCGCCTCGTACCGCTGAGTTCGAAGCTGCTGCATAAAGTATTTTTACCGCAACTTTGATGCGCGGTTCGAAGTGCGCAGTCCAAAGTTGCGGTATGAAGTCTTCACACCGCAATTTCTATACTCAACTGGCGTCGAAGCGACGTTCAGTGCCTCTTCCGTGAAGAATATTGTATGGGGCGAACGCGTAAAGCGACTGTTCAGCTGGCTTTGCCTTAGGCTTGTCAGGCGAGCATGTGGTTCGTGCGGAAAAACAGTCACTTTACGCGCATGCCACGTAAATAGCTATTTATTCCTTGATTTTCGGGTGTTGGGGTGAAGGAGGATCGCCAAGGACCGACCACACTGACCGAGTGGAGGATGCTTCCGCTGTAATCTTCATTGGGCTGTTTCAATAAAGTGTTCAAACGGAATGCCAGACGGTTTCCATCCCATTCACCTTGGTTATAACAATGTATCTGCGATATTTATAATGAATCATGAATCCTACTTTGGAAAAAAAATGTCTTAGTTTATACATCTTGCCTGATATTTGGTCACGCAGCGAGACCTGAGATGGCCAAAATCATCATCTTCTTGATTCATTTCTTCCATGGATTTTGAACTCGTTTAAAAGTCGATCATACGCGGTTCGATATCGTTGATAATATTGGCTTGAAATGAGATTGCGCGAACCAATCGGCAAGATAATCATTCAATAAATCAAGTATTGGTGCAACGTTGTGACAGAATCAATTACATTTTCAGTGCATCGATGTATATTTTTAGTGGCTATTCAGATTACAGATTATAAAACCAGTCACTGCATACGAATCGAGAATATACTTCAAATTCAGTCAATTTTATAACGTTGAGTAATAATCGTGCATGAATAAAGAGAATACCATTATTCTACTAGTTTCAATTTACCAGTTCGACTCACTATCGGCGATTATACTTACAACTGACCTTCTTTATAATCATCATCATGCAGCCTCGATCCCCTATAAAAGAACGAAGGCAGAGGATTTACGGTACAGTATCAGCAATCTGTGAAAGGGATCGAAAATTGGATGCTATAAAGCCCGTTGGCACAGAGAGGATAAAAAATGAAGATCTTGGCCCTAGCCATCGTCCTCTGCGTGGCATCGAGTCAAGGCCAAGGTAATCCATACATCGACTAATTCCAGAGCCTTTGAATACGAGATGCATTTACAGGTAATTATGGAAGGCGATCGCATCCCACCTACAAGCCTCGGGAAGGGTATCAACCCGTTTCCGGCGAGGAGATGATGACCTTCGTCATAAAGACCCTGGAAAGCCTGCAGTCGCTCTTTGGTGAGAATTTCACCCATTCATCATTGAATGAGTGTTTTGTTTTTTCATTTGTTAATCGCCTTCTTGGGTTCCACAGCCGCTCACGAATGGGACGACCTCTCCCAGTATCCCGATATCTCGTTGCGATTGCCGAGTAAATATCAGAGCCCGAGGCGGAATGCACAGGAGTGGTTCGCACACGAGTACATAGATAACCAGGACCTAGATCCTATGGGATGGAGCCCGTTCGCCGAGCCTGGAGAACATCAAGCCCAGTGGTCGAGGCGGAGAGACCCACCGGTACAGTCCGGGCGTCCCCCTAACAGACCCAACGTCCCGCCACCACCGCCGCCGCGACCAACTTCGTCTCCACCGGATCGGCGAAGTTGGCCGAAATATTGATTTTTAACAATTTTCTTTTCTTTCATGTAGCCCTGATATTTCCATAGGTGTTAAAGTATGTGCAGTTGATGGAATAAAAATGAAGACATAATATAAAGATGTTCGTTTATATCATTTATTTAAGTTTCCTCAGATTGAACCTTGACAAATATCCATGATAAATGGGTGCGTGATGAATAAATACAATTTTAAAAAATCATGAACATTATAGAATCAAGTCCAGGTGACTGTAAACAGCAATTGAAAATTATCAATTTTCAAACGCCACGTGACGTCACACAGTATCTCGACCGCGATGTTATTCCGTTGACCATGAATGCTGCAGCGCCGTCTGACGGTAGAACTGTGCCGTGTGACGACACACGCGACCGGGAAATTCAAACGGTGTAATCAGAAAAACTTGATTTACGGTAAAACCAACTATAAACAATTAGGTGAAATATGTTTTTCATCAATCCTAATCATCGGATAAGAGAAAAAAGAATAAAAAAAATCATGGAACTTTCCTGGTTCACGATTTTTAACTTCCCGGTTCTCTGTTTTCAGAGAAAAAAGGAAGTTATTGTATTCACCCCGAAAATGAAAAGTTGAGTTTTCACTAAATCTCCACGTTTCGAGGTCCAAAGAATCACCTCCGACTATTTTCAGTTTGACGGCTGGGTGTGTGTATGTGACTACATTTTTGTCCGCGTGATATCTCAAGAACGAGTTTCCGGATTCTGATCAAATAGGGCTCAATCGACGGGGCTTTTCTTAACTTAGAACTGATTAGATTTTGGCTTCGATCGGACTTTTTGAACTATTCAAATAACAAAATTCTAAAAAAACACAACAAAAATGACGATATCTCAAGAACGAATCAACGGATTTCAATGAAATTTGGTATCATACAGTTTTTTTGATCGCTGATCACGAATCTGAAGTCAGTTTTGCAAAATTTTCATTTGGCGTATTCGATACGCTGCAAAAAAAACTAAACACATTTGGATTTGGATGAAACTTGATACTCGTAGGTTTTTTGGGTCACTGATCACGAATCTGAAGTCAGATTAGCGAAATTGAAAATGGCGAGTCCGATTTGCTGGGAACAACACTAAAAACATTCGAAATCTTACGAAAATTTGTACTCGAAGGTTTTTTGAACCGCTGATCAAGAATCTGAGGTCAGATTTACAAATTTCAAAATATCTGAGAACAAAATAAATAACGGGAAGTTCGAAGGCTGCCTCATAGTCAGCCCAAACCCGCTTGTTGTATATCAAACTCGAGATCTGAGCCCTAATAGCCACGTATTCAGGCATTAAACGTCCCACTGTGGAAGTGAAATAGGTTGAATAATCGCGAGAAACAATTGAAAATCGCTTATTACGACGAATGATGCTCTAAAGCCAGCCAATCGTGGCCCAGAACTTGAGTTTGATTGTTCAATTCGAAATTCAAAAACTCTGTCCAGTGGCGCCACGGGCTTCTGTAGCGTCAAAACTCGGAACTACATCCAAGAATCGAGTCAATCAACTGCGAAGTACATAACCTCCTGCGTCAAAACCAGTTTTGCTCGAATATAAGTATAAAATAGCTAAAAGTGTCGAGAATTCATTACGGATATCAACGAAACGGGATAAAATCGATAAAACCGGAGCAATCAGTCTCTTCACGTCTCAAAGATCCTCCGTGTTGCTGCCAAGCTTGTCAACCTCTCGGGTCTCAATGACGCGGACGATAATCGCTGCGAGACAATAGAGAAGAATTTATTCACAATTCTTCTTACTGTGCCGTTGAAATTCCATCAAACTCCGAATCGAGCTCCGAATTAAAATGCCAGCCGTTATAGTCGAGCCGCCTCAGCGGACCGAACAGATGTGGCAGGCGTTGAAGACCCACATAACCAGGGAACGTCAAAGAAAAAAACAGGGTATGTCAATCTCGGTGGGTTTATTTCTAAAAAAATGTCTTCGACTCTTGTTATCGTCAACAGAGCAAGAAGCGGACGCGGAAGAAGAACGACAGAGAAAGGAGAGGGAGAGACAGCAGAAACAGGACGTTATGACGCTTGGAGAGACTCGGGAGCAGATATCGAGCCTCGAAAGCCAGCTGTCGCAGCTGAAGGATGAGAAACATCAGCTTTTCTTGCAGCTTAAGAAAGTATTGAACGAGGATGATAACAGGAGACGACAACTAATCAAGGAAACTAGGTGAAGAAGAGCGGGGAATTTTCGTTGATTAACAAGACCTTGATATTGACGTTGGTCTCGATCGGTATACTCGATTTTGCGAACAGAGATTATATCGCAATTAGAGACGAGAGTAATTTTTGGGATCTGAAGCGGAGGAAAGAGGAAAAGAAAAAAACTAGAATCGTTGAATTTTCATCGGTTTTGATGATAGATGTGGAAATAATGTGAAAACTAGGAAAAAACGAGACTTACTTTGGTTTGAAAGCAGAATCACAGTTAGAAAAACACTTAAATTGCGATTGGGAATTGAAATTTGCCAATTTTTTATCAATTTAGGCCGTTTATTACTCGAATTTTTCGATAATCTGATGATTATATACGATTAAATTGATAGAAGAGGCGACTTTTCAAATATTCACAACTAATTAAACGCAATAATTGAATGGAGTTTCATAACATTTATCTAATTCGTAGTTAGAGGGTCAAAACTACGAAAAAAGATAAATGTTATTAAACTCCATTCAATTATTGCGCAAAAAAAAAAACACTTAAATTGCGATTGGAAATTGAAATTTGCCATTTCTGATCAATTTAGGCTGTTTATTACTTGAATTTATCGATAATCTGATAATTATTTGTGATTGAAACTGATAAAAGAGGCGAATTTTCAAATATTCACGACTAGTCAAGAGCAATAATTGAATAGAGTTTCATAATCATATCTAATTCCATTCTTTTATCTAGAATCAGCAATTCTAGATATTCTAAAGGATAAAAATATGCTTTTAGTTAGAAATCGAAGCTTCTAAACGCTGAAGCAAGTAAAAAAAAAAACAATGTAAAGAATTAGATTGAAAAAGCAGCACTGTTTCTCAAAATCGCTATTTTGTGCCTCAAAGGATCAAATAATTCCATTTTCTGCTCATACTTTCGCCATAATCTTTACATTGAACGATACAAATAGAAAACTATGATGGAAAGTTTAAGAAAAAAAAAACACGAAATTATCAATTCTAAGGTCTGAAAACAGTTTTCAAACGAATTTCAGTTTAAAAAATTGCTTCAAGATTGTCAATAGTTTCTCAAAATCGCAGAATCTTAATTTGCCAAATTTCAATATCGATCCTTTCCACCTCATCTTTAATTATTCTCCAAAAAAAGTGATATTAAAATTGATCCCGAAACGGTAGAATCTCCTGAGATAGAAAAATTCTAAGTCCTCCTCGTACCATTCCAGCATAAGCTCGGAGGTACTATCTGCGGTGGGAGGCTACCCGGGCCCAGGAACAGGCGTAGTGCACCAGCAATTGTTCCTTCCGCTGCCGACCCGGAGCCCCCTGTACAAGGTGGCTGCGGCAACACCGACGCACTCGATGCTGCCAAGTGTGCGTACAATTCACAGAATTGCATGTATCGTTTTCAACTTTGTTTCGTAATTTCCCAAACCCAGTTCACTGGGATCGAGATGAATTCTGAACGATTTTTTCATCGCCTTATTCCAGGGACCCTTGAAGAGAACTCACAGCCCTTCTCCGCCCCTCACAGCATCGCCCTACCACTCTGGGTACGGGTACGGTAAACCTCAGCCTTCGATGCCGAGCTACAACCCACCCCCAGCTAGTGAGTATACGGAATACTTTGAAGCCTCGGTTCGTTGAAATGGAGAAAATTTGTCGTTACAGAATCCGAAGAAGCCGCTAGAAGATCTGGAGACGTTAGAGCCGTTCTTTGGAACAGTAAGCGGCTCTTTTAAAAGCAAATACGAGCCATTCTCTCCCCTCACTGACTATATTCCGATTACAGAGGGAAACCAGTACTCTTCAAATTTCTACTCGGCGCCGCAGGGGCAGAGCGTGTACAGCTACCAGTCCGCGCCTAGTTCGCAATCCTCCAGGGAACCGGAGCCTGGAAAACCAGTCTATCTATCTGGGAACGGTAATCGGGGAACCTTGTCGTCGCATCAGCCTGGTAGGGTCTGAAAACCGAGAGGATTGATGATCAGTAAAGTCTAATCGATGTGAATTCGTCCTCAGCCTACGTCGCGAGTCTACATCCCCTGGAGCATAAGGGCGCTTATCCCGACGACAAGTTCTACCTCCGTCCAGGAAGCCACGTCACAGTTCACGGAGGCGCGATTCCCATACAGCAGCCTCCCCAGGTAACATCGATGAACCGATCGCGAGATTTGTCTCCTTGCACATGAAACATTCTTTGTTTCCTTTCAGGGTGCTAAAACCGGAGGAATCACGTCTGGGTATCCCGTGAGAGCCCCGCAGCCTCCGCCCGGTCCGTATCCGCCACCCCCACCAGGAAATTACGTCAGCGGATCGGGACAGAACGTTGGGAATCGTTTGATGTATTCACAGCCTCGTTATTTGCAGCGTGAAGTTTGAATACGTGATTCGAGTATTAAGGATGTACAGGCCATACAATCTCAACCAAAAGTGAGTCTCGTCGTGAATATTGAGTACTTCGAGATGAGATAAAAATCGGAAAAAAATCAACCACAATCAAGATGATAAAAGTATTCATTTTCTATAATAATAATGCCCAAAAGTTATCAACAGATTGTTTAAAAAAATCATTGTTTAACAAATTTCCTGGTGACGTTATTTTTTTTTCATGTCAAATGAATTCGTTAATCTTTCTGAATACACAGGAATTTTTTCAGAATTTTGTCACTTTTTTTAAATTTCCGTTTTCGGAAATTTCTAAAGGCTGTATTTACAAAACTATTAGTTCCACGCTCCGGAAACTTCGGAATTGTAATCTACATCGTTTCCACAATAACATATCCAAAATTCAGACTTTTTTCTCCATTTTTCAAAATCGAAAACCGAAATTTTAAAAAAGTGACAAAATTCAGAAAAAATTCATGTGTATTCGGAAAGATTAACGAATTCATTTGACATGAAAAAAAAATAACATCACCAGGAAATTTGTTAAACAATGATTTGTTTAAACAATTTGTTGATAACTTTTGGGCATTAATATTATTGAAAATGAATACTCTTATCATCTTGATTGTGGTTGATTTTTTTCCGATTTTTATCTCATATCGAAGTACTCAATATTGACGACGAGACTCACTGTTGGTTGAGATTGTATGGCCTGTACATCCTTAAAAATAATCATAATTCTCATTTTTTTTTGGTGCAAAGATATTTTATGACAAAAGTAGTAATTGATAGTTTTATAGTTATAAGAATTTTGAGTACCTAATTTGGTGGGAAAATAGAAAAAAAAGGATCACCGTTTTTTGGTATACTTTTTTTTTTTAATGAAACACATCAATATCTGTATCTTTGAACATTAGTTTTTTTTTTTGTTTCTTATTTGGAAACTAAAACGTCCAGTTTTTATGAAATTATTTGCTAGATTAAAGTCTCTGAACATCAGGTACTTTCGGAATGAAGCCAATAATCTCATAATACAACAATCACACTTTTCGGGTAATTTTTATATTATAATAGTGTCATGGTCATGTGTAATATTTGTATCGTGTGTATTGAATCGAACTCATAATTGTAGACGATTTAAAGGTGTAACGAAATAGTTTCATTTTTCCTTTTCCCGAGTCTACCTAAACTGAAAATAAAAAAACTGATCATCTATGATCACGAGGTCAGATTAAACATGATTTATAAAACGAAATTTTAGTCTTAAACTATTCAGAGCATCTAAACCCTCGTTAACGACCTTAAAATAATAATAACACATTTTTTATCACCTTTATCTTAACAAAAACCAAGTTAGAGTAACAAAATAAAAATATGGGCGTTGATGGAATAACTTCCGAAGTGTAAATCACGGTACTCAGAATTAAAGGTTTTCGGTTTCTCTTTTCCTTCTGGTACTTCGACTCTTATGGGTATAAAGATTCTTTTAACGAAGCTGAATATTGGCTGCTTCCAGCCTTCTCTTATGCTCCGGTGTGTTTAGGTGGGTGCGAAGCATCAGAATATCCGATACATGTGCCTCGCACAACTTGCACACGATATCCGCAGGAACTTTATCCGCCAGCCTGGAATGAGACAATCATATCAATTCTACGTCTCACCAAATTCAAAGACAGATCAAGAAAATGACCAACTGACCCAGCGGCGATACGTCGTAGCTCCAGCAAGTGGGTGCACATGTCTTCGTACCCTTCGGGCAACTCCTCCAACTTTAGAGCCGAATGGAGTCTGAATATTGTGCTGGTGGGCAGCCCGGGCGTCGTCGGGGTCATGATGATATCCTGATCGTTCTGATTCCACTTCATGGAATTTAACGAAATCTGCATCGCCTGACTCTTCCTTTTCCTTCCAATCAGGGTGAACAGGCTCTCTTTCGCTTTCTTCTGGCACAGAGCGATGTCTGACTGGTCTAAATTCGTCGTTGTATCAATGTGGATTCCCATGTTCATCCAGTGGCGGAGTCTGTTTATCTGTAATAAAGAAATTTGGATTAAAATATTGAAGAGATGGAGAGAAATGAAACCGACTGGTCGCACTCACGTCCTGCAGGTCGGCTATGGATATTTCAACGTCGAAGACGACGTTCATATCGTGATCGGGAAAGAGACTCTTGTTCGTCTCTTTGTCATATCCGAGTCCACACAGAGCTCCGATGTACTTGGATCCCTTGGAGCTTCTGCGGAGTTCGATCGTGGGTGCAAAGATCAGAGAAATAAGACACGGCAGGCCGTGTATGTTGGGCATGAGCGTGGTGTTCCTCAAGTTCAGTCTTTGCCCTGTAACGTTTTGACTGACGGTACCGGCTACCAATAATCGTTCGTGATAGTCGGCTGGATCAGTGTCCAGTAATACAGAGTTGACGGAGTTCGGTTCTATGTTTATCTTCTTGGCCCTGCCGGCCGAGACCAGGTTGACGAGTTCCATCTCCAGCGGGGAGAACGGGCCTTTGAGTTTGACGGTGCCGCAGTAATTAGCTTCCGAAGGGTCCTCCGGATACGTTAGGCCCTCGTAGTTGCTCCCGTACTGCTGCTCTTCGTAGTACTGCTTCTGTTTCAGGTCCAGTTCTGCCCGTTGAGATCTGAGCTCGTTGTTGCATCGCGAGAGGTAACTCTCCTCCTTGAATTCCGCGCAGCCCTGTTCTATGAGCCATTTGTTGATATCGAGTTTTTCGTTGTTCGCGTCCACGCGTATCAGAGTGATCGCCACGACGCTGTCCACGACCGAGAATACCTCGCCGTACAATTTCGTCCTCCTTTCGTCCAGGAGTCTGCGGAATTTCTTGAAGGCCGTCTCCGACCATCGTCCGTCTAGATTTTGCAGCATGGACGGCTGCACGTTTGCCAGAACGCATTTGTAGGCCTGACTCGGTATTTTGTAAAGTTCGCTGTCGACGTCGACGAGTCTCAGTTCTCGGAGACTAACTTTACGCCTGTTTCCGTAATCGATGTAAAACACTTCGGCCAAAGTCTCTTGCGGCAGGGAGTGGTAGCTCGATATCGTAGCTCTGTAGAAGCTCAGATTACCGTACTCGTCTTTGTCGAAGGGGGCCAGTACCAGGGAACCAATCGGCGGTTGGTTGGTCATCAGGGGCGAATTTAGCTCCGATTCAACGATGAGTTTCTTTATCGCGATGATTTTCGTCTGCGTTTCGACGTCCGAAGTCTGCGCCCAGAAGCAGCCGGGGTCTTCGATCTGTGGAGTAAAAACGGAGTAGATTATAAACTCGTCCGGATCAATTTCCGAACAGAAATCGTGATAATCACCTCTGAAATGATTATAGGAATATAGGAGAGATCGAAACTCGGTAAAATCGGGCTGAAAGCGGGTTTGCCGCAGATTCTATACTCCGATTCATCCTTGCGCTGGAAAGAAGTTACGTTAACGACGGGCAGTCCGAATTCCTTGGCCCTTTTCTTCGCGGACTCAGGATCGAGTATTTTGACTTCGATCGGAGCGTTCTGCCTCATCTTCAGAGCCTTGTAGACGGAGAGGGATATTTTTCCGGGAGCTTTCGGCTTCTTCGCCTTCCCTTCGGTTTCGCTATTTTTGCAGAACTGTACAAAAACCCGAGACGACCCTTCGAAAGATATGATAGGACTGGGTACTGCGGGGTTGTGGCAGTCTTTGAAGAGCGTCTGAATCTGCCTCGCGTACAGGAGACCGGGCTGCTGTATCGGCCAGCCTTGCAGGTACACGCAGTTCGTCGGGTCGTTACCTCCGACCATTTTCACAGCCTCGCGCTCGTCAGATTCTCCTCCTTCCGCGCGTCGCACGAAATAATGGGGATAAAGAGCTCCGGCTATAACGACTTTGATGACCAAAGGCTTTTCGATCTCGTTGTAAACGGTTCTTTCGTCCCCGCTGGTCACCCTGATGCCCATCCTCTCCAGTCTCTTCTCGATGTCTTGCACCATCGCGTCTACTTCCCGCAGTACTCTGATCTGAACGAAGTGATGCTGAGCCCAGGCTTTTTCCGCCGCCTTCGAGTGGAATCGCCCCCTGATTCTTTCCCTGTGCCAGACGTTGTAGACGTTCAGGTAGGCCACGCAGTCGCTGCACGAACTGTCCGCCCATTGGAGCTTGGAGTTGTAGGCCGTCAGTCTCTCCTTGAAGGGCGTGCTGAACATGCTCTTGACCGACATGCTCGCTCCGATGATGATAGCCTCCTTCAGGACGCTGAAAATATGCCCGAGTACGAAGAGCTTCGCTATCCTGATGTCCACGGGAAGTTTGGCCATTATTCGTCCGAGATCCGTCAAGTATCCGTCGTACTTTGGGTCGTAGCTCCCGTCCTCGAGGTCCAGGAGTCCTCCAACTTCCTTGAGCAATAGAACCGTTCGTTCCAGATTGCTGAGGTCCGGTGGGTCCAGAGAGAGCGCCAAGATCGCCTTTGGCTCTCCCATTTCCAAGATCTTGGCGTTCAGGACCAAATTCTCCAGAGGAGCTCGCAGCATTTCTGGATCCCCTTCGTCCGGCAGTACTTTCTGAAAAGTTGGTAGACCGTGAGCTCGAGGCAGGCGAAAGAATGGGATGGTATACAGACCTCGTAGAATTCTCTGGGAACGAGTCTGTACACTCGACCATCCATCACGCGTCCGGTTCTACCGGCTCTTTGCGTGCAATTGGCTTTGCTCGCCCAAACCAGCTCCAGGCATTGGAAATTAGTTCTGGGGTCGGTGACGAGCTGCTTGGTGAGACAGAAGTCGATAACTGAAATGAAGGAGTCGAATCGATCATAAAGAGTTCAGTTTTTAAGTTTGCAGAGAATCTCACCGTATTTAACGTCCGGTACGGTGATACTGCTCTCAGCTATGTTCGTGGATAAAATTATCCTGCGATACCCGGTCGGAGGCATTTCGAATATCCTCTGCTGTTCTTCGTTCGTGATAGAAGAGTGCATAACGACGACGTCCCAGAGGAAGCGTTCGTGCTCCGCGCTCATCAGGAGGCTGTGCATCTCCTCTATCTCGAATATACCCGGCAAAAAGATGAGAATTACGCTTCGGTTGGGCTCTTTCTTCGCAATCCTGCCCGTTCTTTCCTGTCGGTCTATGTTGTCGAAGAATTTGATCAGTTTCACGCACAGTCCCATCATCTGGAACGTCACCGCTGGCTCGTCCGCCTTCACATTTGGAAGCTGAAAAGAGAATTGCGGAATGAGTAAAGAAACGCGGAGGCAAAGGTCGAGAGAAACCCACCAATCCCAACTCGCCGAGTTGGCAGAGATAGAACGTGGTGATGCTGAAGTAAGTGTCCTTGTCTATATCAATCACAGGCGCCGGCTCCATCTTGTTTTCGATCGGGCTCGAGAAGTAGCCAGAAAATTTGTCCACGTCGAAGGTAGCGGACATGAGGACGATCTTCACGGTGTGAGAATTCATTCGGGACAATTTCCTGACCACCAACAAGAGGAAGTCCATATCTTGATCGCGTTCGTGGACTTCGTCAAGGACAATGTGCGTGTAGTCCATCATGTGCTTCGCGTTTATCAATTTCTGAAGCAGCACTCCTGTCGTGCAGTAAGTCAGCCTCGTATCCTCCGACGTATTGTTCAACATGCCGACTTGGTAGCCAACCAACGTTCCCACCGGCCACTGCCTCTCCTCGCTCACCCTCTTCGCTATGCTTATCGCCGCTATTCTTCTCGGCTGTGTCACTGTTGTAATTGGGAAAATTTATTGGTTTATTGGGTTTTTTGAAGGAATTTTGAGGGTGAATCATCTTTCTAGTAAAAATATCGTACTTTCGCAATTTTTAGGACTATAATATTCAAATTATTGCTTCAAAATTCTTTTATTCTGGAGTCTAAATTCTTTAAGTCAACAATTTTGGTGGATTTGGGTATTAAAACGGTGAAAACTTGGTTCCAGTTCGATAAGAAGACATGAGAAGTGTGTAAAGTCTCGTTTTTCACGTTCTGAGACCACGAAAACTGTTCAATTCAATCATTTTCGAAGTCCCAAATAGAAGAAACTCCATCTAGACTAAAATTACTCAACAAAATCTGCTAGAAAGTTTGAAAAACTCGTAAGAACGGTGTTATAAAAAAATCCAAAGATCCAAAAACCCCTTCAACTGAGTCAAGTTCAAGTTTTCGGCGTAACTAGTGTGAAATAATTCGAAAAAATTCAATATTTCACGAGTGCGACGTTTGTTAAAGTTCCCGATTCGATGGAATCGTAGGTATTGTGCAATTTCAACGATAATCGAGTACCGAAGTATCGATTTCTCGAGGCGGGTTCAAAATCCCGAACGATTTTGGGCCGAAAGGTCATAATTCCGAATTTAAAAGTAACTGAAAGGCCATAATTCCGAATATTAGAGTACCGAATGGCATAATTCCAAATTGAAAAGTAACTGAAAGGCCATAATTCCGAATTTTAAAGTACCGAATGGCATAATT
>JAFFZH010015116.1:0-26064 GCA_018420115.1 Euura saliciscinereae | reverse complement strand
ACTGAAAGGCCATAATTCCGAATTTTAAAGTACCGAATGGCATAATTTCAAATTGAAAAGTAACCGAAAGGCCATAATTCCGAATTTTAAAGTACCGAATGGCATAATTCCAAATTGAAAAGTAACCGAAAGGCCATAATTCCGAATGTTAAAGTACCGAATGGCATGATTCCGAATAAAAAGTACCGAAATAAGAGTTTTGCACGAAAAAAATGTGCAAAACATCATTTCGGTACTTTTAAATTCGGAATTATCGCCTTTCGGCACCAAGTCGTTCGGAATTTTGAGCCCGCCCCGATTTCTCCTCAAAAGTTGAACCCCATGAGAGGAGAGCCTCACCGACGATGTTGCAGTGCACTTTCTTGTCGAAGCATGAGTTGAGTATGAACTGCGGAACCTGTGTGGTTTTCCCGCAGCCCGTGGGTCCTGCGATCACGACGTAACGGCTCGCCTCTATCATGGCGACGATTCGATTCTGCATGGGGGTGATGGTCAGATTGGACTTTGGTCTGTAGCCGAAGTTGAAAGTCTTGTATATCTTGGTCAGTTCCTCCGTGTTGATATCGTTGATGTTGGGCACCGTGCCGTGAGAGATCAGGTCCGAGACTGAGCCGCCCCAGTCGTGGCCGGCGGCTCGGACCTGGTTCACCAACTGAAAATAATTCACGATATGCAGTCGACGACGAATCCAAGAACCAGAGAAGCTAATACCTCGAGGAATTGCTTGTTCTCCGCCTCCACGTACTGCGTCACATATTCTGTCCCAGTCTCCGTGGTAGACATAGCGTCGTCTTCGGAATCGGGCTCCGGGGGCTTGACATACTGCTGACTCGCCCCGCCTGCTACCTCGATCCTGTGGAACGGCTTGCTGAGATCGAAGAAATCCATTCTCTCAAAATTTCATGAAGCTCGATCTGAGACAGAAAATTAATTATTCTAAACAATAACGTAAAAAAAAGGACGCGATGAAACAAGAATTAGAAGAATCGAATAATAAATTATTGATAACGAGGTCAAGAATCCCTTTTCGATAGAATAAAAAATGATTATATCATTGTTTTGGTTACTTACAGCGAATTTTCACGTGGCCTTGTGGCTTGTTGCGTGAACTAGGCTAGTATATCTGTAAATTTTATTGTCGAAAACGGAACGCGAGTTGCCGTTGAATGTGATTCCAGAATGAATAGATACTTTGTCAAATTGTCGTGCTGATTTTCTGTCGCGTAACACGACCCGAGTGTCAGGTCAACCGAACGCTCGTATGGTTATGGGCGCAACTGGTCGGTGAGACGATGTAAATAAAGTAGCAGCACCACCACTAGCCACGCCCAACTACTTTAGACTACAGATTCGTGTTTTGTTTCGTTTGTTTACGTATCGGCCTCGTGTCGTGGCTTTGTAACTTCTTCAACTGTTTTTAGCAGCTGTTGCGATCCTGTCGGGAATTTTGTCAACTAAATACTACGTGTTCGTGAAACTTTGAATCGAATTCGTTCCCGCCATTTGATGATTGACCTGTCTTAACGACGACTGATCGCGATTGGAGATGATATCGATAATATGAACTTTTTCTAACTGATTATCGTCGATCATACAGTGACTGTATCTAATGCAACTTACTTTCGATTATCCACGTCTCTTGGGCTGGTTTTCCGTTGTGTCTCTGAAATTCAAATTCGGGCGGCTATTCTCGTGCAAGATTTATTACTTCCTATCCTTTCTTCTAGATTATTTCTATCTCGTGTCACCATTTCTATTCGAGTAGCCATAATTACTTAAGTAATTCCGATGATTTGATACTAGTTTATTAAAGGTTTGTCTTATTGTACTATTTCAACTTATATATTCGACACTGCGCGCAGTTTACCGCTGGTGTAATTCTATCCTGTTGACGATTTATATGTTGTTATGTATACCAATGTGCTATTATTATCGCGTTTTATGTACGATATATATACATATATAGCGAAGGGCGCAAATTCTGCAGTGTCGATATTATTCGATCGTATCAAGTATCAGCATTTTATACTTCTAGGAATTTGAAGTGGAATTCGATCATTATTCTAGTGTTCGTTCATACTAAAATCGTGAATACTGAGTTGATAATAGGTTTTGGTCTCCTGTTTTCAATTTGAAAAAAAAAGTAAAAAACTGCGATGCAGGCAAACCAAACATAGGCATCATCCATTCGATCTACAAAAATAGTATAATTGAACTGTCACAATGTAGATGAAAAATTGATTTATTTACAAAAACAAAAACGGTCTTCACTCGCATAGTTATTTTATTTATTTCTCGACAGTTTTATCGCACCGTGATCGTATTCGCGATTAGATTCATCTGTCGATCTAATCGCGAATAATCACGTTCCTAGCCAAGATCGGTGGCTATATTAAACCGTGCGGTATATTTTCAAAGTAGTCCAAATCGAACCGGAGATACTCTCAGAGGCGGGAATAGACCGGAAATCGATCATGAAGGTCCTGCTCTCACAATTAGCCGTCGCAGCTCTGATCTGCGTTGTGCAAAGTCGGTCCAGAGGTAAACCCGAGACTTGAAGTATTTATTTCCTCAAAATACTATAAACAAACTTGATCCTTGCGACCCGCTCAGGCTACGGTCAAAGGCCGATGCTGTACCAGTCAGCCAGAAGACAACATCGGCCCGAGGACATGACCGGCAAAGAGGCGTTGGCCATCGCGATGGTCGCGCTCAAGCAAGTGCAGGACCTCTTTGGTAGGTTGATTCGGCGACTGACCGAAATCTTGATTGTTGTAATTGATTTCATTGTTGTGTATCGAAGAGGAGCACCAGTGGGCGGACCTCTACACGTACCCCGATCTCTCGGTCACATTACCGGGCCATGAACAGGTCCACGCCGCTGAATACTTGACTCCCGTGGAAGTAGCGAGGGGACACCCCTGGATCGTCCTGCAGTTGCCTTCGGTGAAGCTGGCAAACCAACCAAGGAAAGGTTTCGATCAATACTACCCGAATTACCATTACCCGAACGAGTACCCAAGGCCACAAGAAATGCTGGATGACCAACCGAGGAATGGTTTCGACCAATACTACCCGAATTACCATTACCCGAACGAGTACCCAAGGCCACAAGGAAGACTGGATGACCAACCGAGGAATGGTTTCGATCAATATTACCCGAATTACCATTACCCGAACGAGTACCCAAGGCCACAATATTCTGCCGCATGGCCACCGGTGCCGAGGCCTGTACCACCGCCGAGGACAACGAGGCAAAGACCACCGTTCCCAAGGTGGTGAGGTCAATCTCGGGTTAGACAGATTGAATTGAGAACGTGTTTTGGTTTTTATTGAAAATTCGAGATAGGATGGATCCGAGAAATACAATCGTGGTTCAGTTTCACTCCCTAATTCCTATGTATTTGAATCGTGGTTCCGTTTTCTCATCGGCTGAGACTAACCGGTCTCAGAATTTCTTGGGCGTCGGTTGCCGACGCGAGATCAGCCAGTTGGCGAGGAGTCTGACCCAGCATGTCAACTGCCTCCGGGTCTGATCCCAGTTTTAAGAGGAATTGTACGACTCGTGTCTGATTGTGCATCGCCGCAAAGTGCAATGGTATTCTTCCAGAAACGTCCCTTTCGGACAAATCGACCCCGGCTAGGTAGTACGATTTCAATCTAGTCTCGTTGCCGATCGCTGCAGCCAAGCATAGGCGCTGACCTATCCAACAGCCGCAGCCTGACAAGTGGGCGCCACACTGGACCAGAAGCTTTATCACCTTTGAAACAGAAAAACGATTCTTCGGTTGATCGAATCGTGCGATGGGGAGAAACACGTTTCTCTGATTACCTCATGGTGGTCATTCTCTATGGCGTCGATCAGAGGAGTCCGGTCGAATCTGTCTCTCAAATGGACGCTAGCACCGTTTTCAAGAAGATATCGAACCACCTTCAAGCATCCTTCGGATGCCGCGAGGTGAAGAGGCGTCCGAGAATCGGCGTTGGCCTCGCAGAAATCTGATCCCTGTAGAGAAATACATCGTTTATGACAAGACGTTGGGATTCTGTGTCTACATGACCACGGGAATCGACCTCCAGCGCTTGAAGTGGCGAAAAAACGCACTTTTCAGTATAGTTTCAGCATTTCGCTCGCTACGTCAGAGCGTGTGATCCGAGATGAACTTTGCATAATTAGAATCAGTGTTGATAAAGTTCCGGCGATATTAAAGTCGGAGCTGAAATGGTATCGAGGTCACAGACCCCCGTGGCGTAAGAAACACTTACGTATTCTTTGATCGCCTTGAGCTTATCTACATCTTGATCCATGATCGCGGCGGCGACCATACCAGGGAACAGGGTGTTCCTCAGCTTCAGAAGATCGCTCTGCGAGCTGATGTTCAGGTTCCTAGCGACGGTATCAAGCAGGTAACTCGCCTTTCGATCGCTCGGTCGATCGCTGGTCAGTTCGCCTCTGATATTACTCGACATCACATCGCGCTTCTTCTGCAAGTCCCATTCGGACTTTCCCAGAACGTAGGCAAGCTTGGTGTAAGCCGCCTCTGGCGTCATGTCGGAACCGGATAAAACGCCTAGTTGGTGAACGGAAAGAGAAAAAGAAAGGCGTTAAAATCGATCAAGAAAAAGTAAAGGGGAATCCCCTGTTTGACGTTCATTCTCAGCCGGGCGTCACGTGACACGGTAAGTTGCGCGCGCATCTTTCCGCGCTTGACTAGGTCCCGGGAGTGGGGGAAGGCTTCGGACCAACTTACCGGCGTCTTGGAGCGTTTTTCCGGTCTCGTAGATCGCGCTGACGGTTCCCTGGGAGCATTGGGTGATGTTGACTATGATGACACCGTGTTTTACCGCTTTTCGAAATTCCTCTAGTATATCTTGTCGATTTGTAGGCATATTTCCTGCCCCGTACGACTGCAGGATCATTCCCTTCGTGGGTGGCTGTGTAGCGGCGCTTATCATCGCCTTCGTGATGCCGGGAAACAATCTGAGCATGGTAACGTCTTCTGAGAGCCTCGTGTCGACGTTGAATTTCTCCAGTGTTTGGGGTCTGAATATCGCCCGGTAATCAACTGCGGCGGGATAAAAAGAAACTCGTAAATTACCTCAGTTCTCTTGCAATTTCTTGAAGAGAAGATTCAATTACCGTCGATCGAGATACCGGCCACTGCGAGAGGCGCGTAATTTGGGGAATGAAACGCCTGGAAAGCATCGGCGGTTTTCTTGCTCGTACGATTACCGCGCATCAGTTGATTAGCGAAGAAAACACAGACTTCCGGGATGCTGTAATTTCCGGCTATCAGCAGGGACGTGAGAAAATTGTCGAAACCGTCGCTACGCGGTTCGAAGATCGATATCTGGGACCCTGTCACTATCACCGTCTTTCCCAAATTGTTCAACATGAACGATAAGGCAGAGGCTGTGTAGCTCAGGGTGTCCGTACCGTGGAGAATCACGAAACCGTCGTACTCGGTGTAATAGTTCTGTTTAAAAAAAAAGAATCAAGGATGGATCTTTGTGCGATTCTTCATTATTTTTTTACCTTTATATCTTCGGCCAGACAAATCCAGTCGGAGGCCTTAGCGTTGCTGGAATCGATCAGGGTGTCGTATTCCAGTAGCTTGTAAACAACCCTTCGTTTCTCTGTCGTTACACTGTCCTTGAAAAATCGGTAATTGCATTATAATCGAATCCTTGGGATTCATTCGGTTCTCATATATCGTTCAAACTAGTTTAGAAATTCTCGAATTTTTCTTACGGTAGAACCAGAGGTCCGTTTTCACCGAAGTTTTTGAAGGAGTAATCCTCGTCGTGCATCTGAGGGTAGTTACGAAGCAGCTTCACGATCGCATTCGGGGTCGGTGCAAGTGCTGGAATGAATTGAAACATCGTCAAATCAAGGGTATAAAATTCTACGCTTTCATAATTATGTAATTATTGGATTAGAGTGCATCATTTACTTTTACTATAATTCGGTAATCATTAAGCTCACAAAACTTTTGGTCTTTATCTCCATACTCGATTTGAAGTTGATGTTAATGAGTCATGCTTTCGTGTAAAGGCTTCAGGTCAAAGAGTCTGAGGCTACGTATTCTGGGTATGGAATGAATCGAAGGTTTGATATTCAAATAAAGGACGCAAGAAGATTCCCATAACGCAGAATTTCGAAGATCATATATTCAGAATCGGATTAATGAACGGCACAAGAGGCTCGCTTATACGTACGTATTATTCACATAAAATATTGTATTCTTATGAAATATAATAATCACAAAACTCAGAGTCTGAAGCACGTGCGATTGTGAAAGAAAAATGTGATCTTTGAATGTTTATTATTTGATATACTTTATCTGGACTGTATATATATCTGTATGTATACATATATACACATTCGAAATGATTCTCATATATTTGTGTACCTAATTTGGTACCGAAAATAGAAATTCTGGGTAAAAATGACCTACTTTTATCTATATATCCTCGGTTATCTTACCTCCTGACTTATTTCTGGTCATTCCGATAGTTCCACCGGTGTAAATGACCAAAACTCGTCCCTCCAGATCCCTGTTACCGGTCGTGTGTAGTTTTCCTTGGATCTTCGCGGTCCTTGGTTTGCTGAAAATTGTTGATCGCTCGTTTAAAATTAAAATACACACCCGAAACATAATTAAACTGATAATGAGTTGAATTAATCACCATGAACAGAGCGTCTCGCCGAGTCGATCGATCGAAGTATCCATTGATGCGAACATTTTTTTATAATTTCAAGAATTTAAAAATGAAAAAAATGTTAACGAAGACTCACAATTTGTTCAGAGTTGATATTTTATTTGAAAGAATAGAATCTTGGATCTAGATATAGTTTAAGAATAATTTTTATCGCGGTTAGTCATATTTTCGACTGATCACAACTCCGAAGATCGGTCGAATTTAGACTCTGGTTTAAATATAAATCGTCCTGTGTGTGTTTAACGTAACGTACTGACCAGTGGACCAGTTCACTCCGTTCGCCGATCCGCCACTATACTGTTATGCCATTCCGCTACATGATGCAGTTTTGTAATAGTTACTGCAGGCCTCTTTCCCTTTCCACCACATTCCAACCACATGGCACGTGGTCTCTGTAATAATATAGATTAACGCGAAAGTTATTTACCCCACTGTATACACATAATTACTCAGATATGTACAGTTTAAAAACCATACCGTAGTTTGTGCAATAATAATTATTCCACTATGGTCATTAAATATCGTCAGATATCGATATAACAATGAACAACAAAATTATTACTCGGTATTTCTTTGTTCTTTTTTCATTGTTCCATTAGATACTAGTTTATTTTTTCATTATCTTCTCTTTGTGGGTAAATCCATGGAGGCTGAATAATTATTTATCTCTTTATTCACGGTTTTATAGATTCAATTGAGATTTTTAATCAAGATCAAAGTTGATATTCGAGGCATTATTGCTTGTCGTGTGTGCGTAGAATCTCTTTTGTGTGTCGACAAAGACCCAAAGTCCAAAGAGTTAATGATCGAAGTTGAAGTTCAGGGAATTTGCTCATTGACATTCGATACAGATATCGAAACACATTTTTCCAGCATGAATTATGTCTGAAATGATTTGAGTATATTGACAGTAATTTTATTGTTTGAAAACTGTACAGTCCATACATAATATAAATATCGAATGATTATTTGCGATCACTAAACATATAATTCACTGCAATATCAACTACTTACACTCTACTATTTTTAACGACAAAAACATGTGCAACAAAGATTGTTCAAATATTTAGATTTTCAAATATTTATTCGTTATTATATGTGAATAAATATAGTTTTAAGTACTAGATCTCGCTTCACAGATGTCGATGAGTCTTCCTATTTACACGATTATAATAGCAGCGCTAATTGTCTCTACATAACCAGGTACACAAAACCATATACCGTAATAGATTCTTGTCCAATATCGACAAGCTACTTACATTAATTATAAAAAGAAAGTTTTTGTAAGTCTGCAGAAAGTGAACCTGAAATTTTTTGCCCTATCGAATTATTTCAACTGTATATTATAAAGATTTTGAGTTTAAAAAAAAAAAAAAAAATCTGTTAGCTATGTAGTTATATTCACAGACTCGAATAACAGCAGATGCTGAAAACTTAACATTCGTTAATCTAGAAAAGTCTGTGACCATAAACAATTAGCGTTCAATTTGCGGAAACTGCGAATGCGTCAGGAAGTGCTCGTGTGCTAATCGCACTCGTAATGGTGCAGCTAGGCTGTCAGTCCCGACACTCGGTGCGATTAATTAGATACGAATATTTAGAGCGTATAATTATTTGGTCAAAACGCACAAGTGTAAATCTTGAGGATATTTCTTGGTATAATGATATAGTGACGTAATTTTTTTGTTTTTGATTTTGACCTCACGATGATCAGATGTTAATCGCACTGGGAAACTTTCTTGCATCATAATGACCTGTTGACTTTCGTGACTTTGATAAGCAATCGTATTATTTATTTGCGACGCATTTTACCGCGATTCTATACAGCATCGGGAATCCAAAACGACTTGTTTTATTTTGTCTTCACAGCACAGCGTGGTAATAAGTCAAACATGAGATAAATCATCCCGCATTCAGCATTTGGGTAAATGTAAAATCAAATGGGAATTCAAAAGTGGCTCTGAAAAGGACTTGAAATTCTTTTTCAAATAGGAAACCATTTGACCATTTCGCTGTTATTTGAATCTCAAAGTAGTATTTGAATAAGAGCTGAAAAATCTTGAACGGTTTCATCGTTTGAATTTTGGCGGGAAGCCGGGAAGCATCGCATCAAAGTTTGCGACAGCGCCATTGAGGTCGCTGTCAGGAATCGATAGAATAACTGTTATTCCAGCTGCGAAGTGTTTACAGTCTCACAGCGTAACTTCTAATTATTAATTCCGCCTAAACGGCGAATAAAAGTAATTCCACCTCTTCGTCAAGTATGTACCGATCAAATTGTGCTAAATGGAGGCAAAACTAGCAGCTTACAGGAATCGTAAACGCAAAGAAGCGATGGTCGAGTCTGTTAAAAACTCAGTCAAAGGCGTTCTGACGTGGGGAAACACGGAAGCCCCCGCCTCCCCACCTCCGCCGGCCTACGTTGAACTTGAGGTAAGGTTAACTCCTGTAAATCTCAATTTTCGACCTATTTTTTTTCATTCATTCGGTTATCACTGCGATTCAAACTGAAGCCTGATTCTCATCCGGCGACACGACGCTTCAGCTTCCAGCGCCAAAATGATGACGTGACCGTAGTTAAGCGAGCTTCGTGTCGCTCATTGAAAACTTAGGATTGCATGTGATGATGGTATACAGGGTGAATTCATAAACGGATGGAACACTCTGAAGTTGGCTAGAATCGAGAAATGAGCTTCCAGACATTTTAATTGCGGTTCTCAACTGGCTAAGAGCTTGTTTCTCGATTCTAGCCAACTTCAGACTGTTTCAATCGAGTTCTCAACCATTCGAAATGTCTCAAAACTGTTTTCTCGACTCTAGCTAACTTCAGACTGGTTCAGAACCACAATAGAACTGTCTGGGAGCTCATTTCTCGGTTATAGCCAACTTCAGACTGTTTCAATCGACTTCTGAACCAGTCAAAATGTCTAGAAGCTGATTTCTCGACTTCAGCAAATTTCAGACTGTTCCAAACCAGTTCTGAACCGATTCAACTGTCCGGAAGCTGATTTCTCAATTCTAGCTAACTTCAGACTGTTTCAATCGAGTTCAGAACCACAATCCGACTGTCTGGAAGCTCATTTCTTGATTCTAGCCAACTTCAGACTGATCTAAACCAGTTCTGAACCAATCCAACTGTCTGGGAGCTAATTTTTAGAGTCTAGCCAACTTCAGACTGTTCCATCGGATTAGGAATTCACTCTGTACGTAATTGTGTGTGTTTGTAACGTTGATTAATGATACAGGAGAAGTCAAAGAGTACTGCAACATTAAGAATTGAAAGGTTCCAGGATAGGGAGGACATAGAGAGTACCCAGTCCGACGAGAGTCTGGACTTGCATGTTCCAGTGGAGAATCCGGTAGTGACGCAGGTTACTTACCTGCTGTACTTCCTCTTATGGGCAACCCTTTACATGATCGCTATACAGTTTGAATTTGGTGCTGTATATTTTATACTCTCGTCCCTAGTATTGATATGGAAAAATACGAGGTCTGGACCGAAGAAGAAAGGCGAAGTCAGTGCGTATTCGGTATTCAATCCAAACTGCGAAGCCATCGACGGTACTTTGAAGGCCGAACAATTCGAAAGAGAAATAAGATACGGAGCAGCTGCTGTACACTGACAATGAATCTATCAAATACCAATGGAAACTAATTTTTAACACTTTGTGAACCACTTTTATTGTTTTTGGAAAATTTAATAATTATTCTTTGACCAGATTTATCAACAACCGCATTACTTTCATTCTCTGGATCATCCTCAATTCCCTCCGTTCACTTATCGATGTCATCATCGTCAAGTAAACGATCGGTTCTACTTTTTCCAAGCATTGCCAAATGATATGTGGACGTGGAGGATGGCAGTCATCCTTCCTGTAACATTTCTACAGCATCTTTGTAACATCTCAACATCTTCGAAAGAAAAGGCGATATCCTTTCTCGAGACTGTGTCAAGAGACTGGGAATCGATCTGAAATTCGCATCCGGGCATGATAAAGCTCTGTCTAAATGCGTCAGCAGATCATTCCTCATGCGAATATCCAGTGGACTGAAACACACCAAGACACGGTTTAGGGGTTTGAGTATATTGAGGATGAGGAAATGTGTGTACCTCAGTTTCGCAACGTTTCTCATTCTCTCATTGAAACTGGTGACCAGTTCTTGAACTGTGGACGATATTTCATCTGGAATAACGATTATGATCAGTCTGTCTGCGGTCATTTAGCGAAGAGAAACTGAACACTCACCTTTGACGCTGTTCAAATGCGAGGAGTTTATCATTTTCAATGACGTTTTCACATCCCGTTCAAAGTCTTCCGGCTCCCACCGGAGGATCGAGCTATCCGAAAACTTTAAGACACTCAGACCAATGATTCGAGTGAGGGTCCTACCTTCGGCTTCATTTGGAAGCTCAGTATTGTCACTTTTCTGTAGAAACGACAATAACGAAGAGTTCAGTTGGATATAATCGACGAACTAGATTCACCAGACAATTGTAGCTACGTACGAATGAAAGAGAAGCATGTGGTATGTCTGAGGGAAGCCTGAAAACCTGGCCAAAGTCCTGTTCACTTTTGCAACGATCATCGATGACTCTTCTAAAATCGGTCGAAGCGTCCCTGACCTTGACAAATTCATTCAATACCACAGATCTGGCTATTTCGGAACCGGATGCAACGAAGCATCCATTTCCTGCGGGACAGAAGAGAGTTTATTGTGATAGATGGTCGAATAATTGGAGAAAGTCGTTGACACTGACTGTGTACAGCTTTTCCATGGACCGCGAGATAAGCCACGATCCTGGATTTTGAGTATTCTGACAGATTGTCGCCACACGAATCACGCGGATCGTCGAAGAAACAGAAGACGACTGTCCTCTGCGGTTTCCAGTTGTGATTAGACCGCAATTTATCAAAAGTTTTAGCCAATTCGAGGCCCAGTCTCGTTCCATCGCCACTCAAAGACAATACGACGCGTCTGTCTGAGTGAGAAACGGATTATTCGATCAGAAAATTCAGTGAATCGTGTTTTCATTGTCCTCTTCGTTACCAGGCTCATGGGATCCATGCAGAGTGGCTACGATGCTCGATCTCTTCTCTACGACGTCTTTGAATGATTGAAGACTCGAAAGAACGGTTTTCACGGTTTTGAGATCGATGAAACCGTCGTCGTTCAGAGGCTCGTTCTCCGACGTTTTCCTGCGTTATGATATAAAGAAGAATGACTTTAATATTCTAAATATAGAAATCGGCAATCGCGAATCCAATTCGCCGTTGAACAAATATAATTTGTCGTGTTATTTTTGGCCCGATGCAGACCGAGGAAAAAGCGTAGGTTTGAAAAAATTGATCTATTTTAAAAACGACTCTCAAAGGCGTGTTTATGAACCTGTCTCGTTAAAACGGATGACGGCTCTTGTACCGTTTATAAATTACCTTCGCCAAAGAAGATCTTAAAATAGTTCCGTGCATAACACATAGGCTGCGAGGCGAGAAAAATGACATTTTTCAACGTCCCAATCCCCGATCAAGTCACACTAATTCCATTGTAACGTGAGACATCAGAATTTCGATCGCGACAAAAACGTAGGTATATGAAAATATCGCTATTGCGGTTGTGTGACGCGTTTCAAGCGGGTCAATCTAAAATTGAAATAAACACGTAACGCGGATATAGCCTGCCGCGTGCAGTGGAAATGCATAAAATTTATTTTCAGAGGGACGCTAGACGCGGAAGACCATTTTTTAGTCGCATTAATTACGATATCACAAGAATGTATCGACGGCCCTGAACGTTGTTCGCAAAAATATTCGAGGACGTCTATTTTATGGCTCCTTGGATGTTTTGTCGCACACGTGCGCGAAGAGTCTGGATTAAATTGTCGATGATTAACACATACGCGGTTTGGAAAGCCGACGAAGATCCATCCAGGAGCGAATCGAAGCTCTGCTGTACATCTGGGGTAGCGGTACCAACGACGGAAACGATTTTGGCCAACGAGTCGGTCTCCCTCCGTTTCTCGCGAATTTGCATGTTCCTCTCGGTTGCGAATTTGCCGAGTAAAAATCCACCGAGAAGGGCCAAAAAGCTGATGAAAAATATGAACGAGAAACACATCCGTTTGGTCACGAATTCACTGGGTTCCCCAAACCCTCTTGGGGGGGCCATTCCCATTTGAAAACTCAAAACTCGATGCATCCTGTTTGGTTTATTGATTTTTCGTTATCGATTGATTTTCACAAAATCGGAGAGACACTTTTATCCTAATTCAATTCTAACGAAATGTTGGATACAGACTGCGTGGGATTGAGCCCCCCCCTCAACTTTATATTATTTCAGCGTCTACTGTCACAGATTTTGGCTTGACTCCCACCCAACCTCGACGCAGAAGTTCATTTTCCTCCGGTATTAAAGTGCGTATCGAATCGTCGCGGGGCTATAAATTATCGTAGTCAAAAAGTGAAGATACTTTTCGGAATATCGTTAAGCGACTTTAATCTGTTCACTTTTGTTTATTTATTCGTCTTGAAAGATGTTAGTTTGCGAGATTATTTCGGTTTATCGCCTCATAACTCCTTTGATAAAGTATCAAAACGATCTTACAGTCCTCGGAATTATGCTCAGGAATTTAATTCATGAAAGACTTCGATCTGCAACGATTCAAGGATTCGAATTCGTTCCCGCCTCCGATCTAACGAGATACTGCAAGTAACGCTCCGGTGGCCTTTGGGTTGCATATGATAAGGCGCACTTCGCTCACAATTAGCGCTACTACAGACTCGAGATTCTATGCAAAAACAAGCAACTTTATCATGCTTCGTAATGTAAAATAAGAAGAATTACTAGATACTCTGTCTTAATTGAATTTCAAACTTTTTTTTTAATATTGTAGAGCTGGATTGAATTTCAGTTGATGAGAAAAGAATATAAATTGAGGCGGGGATTTGAATCTGTTTAAAAATCGTTTTTATTCTTAACAATAATTAATTATACAAATAGGTACAGTTCATCAGAGACAAGGAAGAGATATCCTTGAACTAGTTTTCATAACAGTTATTATGAATCGCAACATGTACAAAAAAAGACGAAATTCGATCAAAATTATTATTATTCTACAGCAAGTCCAACAGCCTCAGGGTCCAGAACTCCCTTTTTACTTCTAGTCCCAGCATCATCTGAAATAAAATAAAATATATCATTGCTTGAATATTGGATCAATTATTCGAATAAAACTGGTTAAAACCTTGATGAAAGTGTTTCGCAGTTCGTTTCCTGATGTCGTCGACACCTTCTTCGGTCTGCGCCCATTCCAAGACTAATCTACGACCGTACAAGTGAGTACTTTGGCACAGGGCCTTGAAAGCTTTCTGAAATATTGATTAAAAAAACAGGTGAGTATATACGTTCAATTTTCTGCGAATCTTAGAATAATTATCGCAAAAAATTGAGCACCTTGGCATCGCTCTTGGTGTAATAATCAACGAACGCAAATCCTCTGTGGGATTCAGCAGTTGCTATCTTCTTGGGCAATCGTAATGCTTTGATCTCGCCAAAGGCCCTGAAACCATTATAAAGTATCCAATTATTTTAGAGTCCATCAAAAAGAAAAAGTATTAATTTGAGTAGAATTATAGAAAATTCTTACTTAAACAATTCTTGCACCTCGCTAGCGTTTGCTTGGAACGGAATATTCCTCACTAGAATTTTCGTGCCTGTTTGTTCTCCGACTTTGGTTGTTTTCCTCGTAGTCTGAGCATCGGATCTGTTAAATAAAATACAATTAAAATCATCAAGCTTACAGAATCTATTATTTATCTCGTGACAATTGATTTTTTAGAACACTGAAAAACTGTCTTACTGCAACGCCCTCTCGGACCGCTTCAATTCCAGAGTTTTTCCATCAACGACGCTCATCTGGAGATCCTTCAGCGCCTGTTCGGCGTCCGCCTTCCTCTTATATCTAACAAAACCGTATCCCATGGACAATTTTCCACCCGGATTATTCGGGTCCTTCTTCATCGCGATATTGACGTAATGCAATCGCCCAGCTTTCCTGAAATGCTGTAAAGAAAGAGAAAGAATTCCCCTCAGTGAAAATCATCAAAATTATCACCGGCCGCTTTATACCTCTTTCAGCATATCCTCGGTCGTCGTGAAGTTCACATTCTTCACAAACAGCGTTGTATCTGGTTCGGGCTCCTCCTCGTCTTCGCTGCTCGATTCCTGAGGAGCTTGGAGGCTTGGTTTATCCTCCAAGGACTCTGATTCCGCTTCGTAATTAGGAGTGAGCAGAGTGGTCTGATTTTCTCGCTTCGGAGGAGATTTGAAGCTGTTATCAGGCGCCCATTCCAAGTACAAAGGCAGATGCTTGAACTTCGTGTACGCCAATTTCATGAAAGCTATTCGAGCTTCGGAAGGCTCCAGGAACTCGACGAGAGCTGAAATATTCAAAGATGAATAATCGATTCCAATTCGATTTCAGATTCCATGAAATTCACCCGTGACTCCAGAAGGCGGCATGATTACTCTCCCCAATTCCCCGTACTGGGCGAACATTTCTCTGATTTCCTTGACGTCGGTTTGAGAGGGTAAATTCTTTATCAGAATCACAGTCTTGGACCTTTTCTCTGGAGGCTGGTTAAAAGCGTCCAGATGTACTCCGCTCTCTTCTAAAAACTTTCTAGTATCGTCGACGAGCTGAGTTTCACCCAGGGCGAGTCTCACCGCGACGCTGGAGCCTTTACCACTGTCGTCCAGGACCTAAATCGCAGATGTAAAGATAAATTGTTATTTTTCAAGCTGAAATTTCTAGTTTCCACAGCATTAAAGACCCACTTTTTCTTTTGTAGTGTTATAAGTGGCAGCGATAGCCTCCGCGACCGCATTTTGTCCAAGAAACAGTGTGTTCCAATTATGAGAAGACCCTGCGGTAGCTTTTTTCTGTAGTTCCTTTTTCTTATTATAGTCGAGACTCTCTGTAACAGAACAGATTCGCTTTAAAACCCCTTCTTCATCTGGATTCAATTCCATCAACCGACCATCGTCCAGAAGTTGATCGGGAGTGACTTTCCCCTTTCCGGGAAGTATGTGAAGCATTCTTCCGTTCAACACCGACCCATCGAGCTCGGTATAAGCTCTAACTGCGTGTTCGGGCATCATGAACATAACTACTCCAAAACCCTTCGGTTTTCTCGTAGTCTTGTCTATGGGAAGATTCACCTCCGACAACGGACCTGAAAGCGAAAGTTTTCACTGAGTTTACGGCTTCGGGTGGAAACAAAACCCCGTCGATGTCTCTCGCACCGAATTTTTCAAACAGGGCCTGAATATCCGCTTCGGTAGTCGTGTACGCTAAATTCCTGAGGAACATTCTCCCAGATTCTGCAATACTTTCCTCGCTCTTGAGAGCCTCCTCCTGTTCCCGCCATCTGGAGTCGACTGGCTTCTCGCCAGCCGCCTTCGACTCCTCTGCGTTATCGCTGGCCTCGTATTTCGTGACCAAAAGGCGTTTTCCGGCTTTAAAAAAAAGTAGAAACGATTAAATTCGGTTAAATAATAGGAGATCGACTAGCCAACGCACCCAAGAAGCTTTTGTTCTTATTTAATGCTTGTTTCAGCTGTTTTTCAGTCTTAAAACCGACGTAAGCGATCCCCTTGATCTTCTGGGGGACTCGTATCGACTTTGGAACCAGGGGATGAAAGAACTGCTTTATGTGTTTCTTTTTATGATTGTATCCAAGGCCCCGGATCTTTACTGTGAGGAGTTTAAGAGGCCCGTGTCCACTCTCGGTCTTCTTTTCCGTCGCAGAGTCTCCAGGTTTCGCATCCTGCGCCTTGCCCTTCAGGATTTGCATGTACTGCAATCGAAAGAGAAATTAGATCTTCTAATATCTCAAGAATTCATCAATTCAGAAATTGGCGTGCCTCAAGGTCTGATATCTTCTTCTCCGCAGGCTTCTCTTCCTCCTCTTTATCATCCTCGCTCTCGTTCCCCGAATCGACCTTTGGCTCCTCATCAGTCTCCTCGCCTCCGCTCTCTGGCTTGGCTCCAGCCGCTGTGTCGTTACTCCAGACTGCGTTGGTTCCTGCGACCGCATGGCTCTCTAAAAACTCTGCGAATAGCGCGTCGTCTTTGTGCTGCAATTAAATTTACTGTCAGAAAAGAAACTTTAAACTGTTTATCAAATTTTCAAGAGCCTCACACCTTTTCGAGAGCCTCTTTGACCTTGTCGATCTTTTCTTTCTTCGATAGCTTCTTGTCTGCGTCTTCAGGCTTCGGTTTGGCGACCGATTCCGGCTTCCCGTGGACTTCCGCGTACGCCGTACTGTCCGGGGCGTATTTACTCCAGGCTTTTGGCTTCGACGAGTCTCCTGAGGGCGGAAAATCCGTAGTTGAGGTTTTCCAGTGGGTTTGGAGAGTAAAATTGCTCACCTAGTGCGGCGCAGAGCTCGACGGTGATTCTAGAAGTGTCGATGCATGTGTTGTTGAAATATTCTAGCGCACCTCGAGCCTGTTCTTCGGTCTTTAGACCGATAAAACCAAAGTGTCGGAATTTACCGTCTTTTGTGTATTTCAGCTGGACATCAGTCACCACGCCCTTCTGGCTGAATAATTCTTTGAGTTTCGTGTCTGAAACCTAGACGTAATAAAAAAAGATTGTCGTAATACATAACCTCAAAATTCGATTTAAACGATTAAAAATCAACATTGACAGCGATAAATACGACTTACACCTTTTGGAAGATTTTTAACAATCAGACGCGACATTGTCACGATTCAAAATTACCCTTAATTATTGTTTATGAGATTGTTTAATGCGAAATAGGAGTTTTTGACTGTTTTCTAACCTAAAAATCAACACTGTCCACCACTGATTCGAGCACATGTGTCAACACTGAACAGTGAATACGCAGTCGGTAAAGTAGATTCCTGAAATACTCGCTGGTACTGACTCAAGTTCTGTTTTATCTGTTGAGCATAGACATCGTTTTAGTGGGCAACCTTTGACATCGGGCAAAACGATGCGAATAGTGAGTGAGGATCTTATATTGCAACATCAACGTCTGGATAGGTATTTTTATTTTTATATCCACGTTCTACATCATGACAAATATAATTCATAGGATAAAGTAAAGTTGAGAGTATAGTTTGATTTATTCCAAAGCTTCGCGAGTCGCGACTATCAGTTAGCGACGGAGTGATTGATGCGGCGTAGATGTGGCCCGTAATTATACGTCCTGAGTTTGGGAGCAATGTATCCAGCTCCATATCCTTCTCTTTCCCTGAAGTAAATACCAGCCCCTACGAGGACGGTTCTCGAGTGAGGAGAAACGGGCTGAGTGTCGATGAAAGGAACGGTACCCTGCCCCGCGTCATCATCAAGACCACACTGAGAGAAAAATATAGTTACCGTAGCTATAAGTTAACTATATTATTGAGTGGAATAAGACCTCGAACACATTTTAATTGTCGGAGTAACATGTTTATTTATGGTACCAAGAACTATAAATTATGGTTGTGCTGCCAATCTCTGTTACTATACAAAGATTGTAGTCTGAACTATATGGGCTCCACTTCATTTCTATAGTAACGACTAGTCGTCCTTTCACCTTTGGGGTGAATTGGACACAAATATACAGTCATCACGCATAAGAAAAATAGTACGTCTGACGATTATACTTGTACATTCAACTATGACATATAATATGGATAACGATTTTCATAAACGTGGAAGTGACATTGTTCGGGTTACTATTTCAATGTTTGCAAAGACTACACACTGTAGTGCACTGTAAGAAATGTTTGTTGTATGTCCAAGACGAGAAGTAAGGAAAAAAAAAATTTTTTTTTAATCATTTTTTGGGATCATATGTGCGTGTTAACGACGTTTCAACAGCTTATGATCAACGTGAACGGTTGAAAACGCAGTTTCTTCGCTCGAAAAACACCGCTGTGTTTTTTGTCCTAACCGGGATTCGAACCGTGTTCGCTCGCTCGCTCGGATTACTAGTCGCACGCCCTACCTACTACGCCAAACTAACTTATGGTAAATGACGACTTCATGTGCAACATATACAATCGATGGTCAATACGGTCAAGATAGAGGAATACAGAGAAAACATTAATTCAGTAATACAGTTTCTTTTCGATTTCTAGTTTTACCGCAGATGGATTCAACTACTACAGAAAATCAGAGGACTATTTTCTAAATTCAGATTGACTATAATATTCAGATTTCATGAACTATAGTTAATAGTCAATCGAAACAATATAGTTAATGGGCATGACAGTACCAATGTTATTTACTTGATCATACTGAATATAGTAAACCGTACACTGTTGAATGGTATTATGTAGTCATATAAACTTTAAAATTCACATTGTTGTAACGATACTGCTATAGTTGACCGCGTAGTCCGAACTGAAGCAGCTAAAGAGTATTCCATTGTGAGACTAGGGTTATGATAACCAGAACTTATAGTTTCGACCACTATATATGCGTTCAATATGCAGCTAAGATGTTAGATGTCGTGGACCACTGACCTATAGGGGAGACCGGGGCAAAATGATCCCGCGGGGCAAAACGATCATGTTAGGTTCTGAGCTGATTGGCGTTGCTCAGAAACTGATTGTTGCCCGAATAATATGCGTGGTAGTTGTAGAAAACAGTGCATGTCAACAGAAGGATGCAAACTTAAGTATTACGAGTTGTGCTTATGAAAAACTACTTCAGAGACTTCACGTTCTAAGGCGACTGCCATATGTCGATCTCTGTGAACATTGTACCTAATTAATAAACGAAATGTCGACATTACCTAAAGATTACGATACTCCTATAGCTTCAATTCACTTTGCAAACTTTTTTCCTTCGGGACTTTTTTGCGGCGAAAAATCACATTTAGTTTAGGTTATGCACTTGGGGCAAAATGATCATTTATGGCCTGGGGCAAAATGATCACCACTATCATGCACTATCATGCACTATCATGGTGATCATTTTGCGTTAGAAAACAATTTCTGTAAAACTAACTAAGAACCGACTGTAAGAATACATAACTGTGCAAAAAAAAAACATAATAATAATAATAATTCGCTTAAAGAAACAGTTTAGTACTAAATATTAAGCTTTTAAACCCAGATGTACAGAGTTTTCTATATTGAAATTGAGGGATCATTTTGCCCCGCACTATGGGGCAAAATGATCCTTTGTCATTGGTGCAATTTTCCGTAATTTGTCGCAATCGTAGCAAGTCATAAAATCTGAAAAAATTCAACAATGTAGCCGAAGGATGGTACAATCCATGGCCTCTATCTTTGAATTTTTTGAGTAAATAGTTTAGACTATATAGTCATTTTTCCCTTAGGGGGATCATTTTGCCCCGGTCTCCCCTAGTCGATTCAAGGTATTGCAGCATAGTAATAGTGACAATCTACGTATGGTCAACTCGTTTGCTAAAAATATAGTCACCCATACTACAATTAAAGTGAAATTCCATGGCGGTCACAAGAACCATACCGATATAGTTGGTGTGACAATAATATTATTCTGCACACTATAATTATGTTTAGTGCAACGCGATTTTTTTTTACTAAGCGATATACTTACCACAACCCAATACGAGCAAGATTTTATCAGTGCAGAAAGCGTAGGCTTGTCCGGATTTTGCATTTCCACCCGCGTTCTGTGGGCGGAAAACGAATTCGTTAGTCAATGTATACGTAGGGGGAAGTCGCAGTAGTTTTAGAGTTTCTATGGCGCCCAGAAACTCTGAGAAACTCTAAAACTACTAGGGGCCGGTACTGCCTGCCGACCGGTACTGCCGGACTTCCCCCTAATAGAACATTGTGTATCAAGGGCGGAAAGAAGGCGATTTCACGAGTGCGAAGGTAGCCGCCCGAATGAAACTCGCCTCCCGCCCGTGATGCACACGATACTTTTCGTCTCCTCCACTTGAAACCACGCCTTTTCTTACTTTTCGCCCGCTCGAAGCGGGCTGTAATGGAAATGTGCGCCCGCTCGCCAAGCGGTCACTCAGATTCCACCCGCTTCGCATATAGGTATGAAAAGACGCGTTTTCAACGGGAGTAGGACGAAAACTATAATGATTCTGGAATCTCTTACTTTGGGCTTGTATCGTCGTTTCCATGCCACTGGCTTCTCGTCAGAGGATCTATCAGCCTTCCAGTCGTGAAGTCGAACGGCGTAGTCAAGATTTCCAACCACATATGCGAGTAATTCCTATTAAATCTTACACCTGGAGGGAAACATTTGATCGAATTAGAAAAGAGAAATAACGGAAACCAAAATCAGACATGATTTGCTTTTGAAACTGAGCTGTTCGTTGATACCTGTTATACAGTGGCCAGGTTCGGCAGTAACATCATCTAGATCGAAAACGTATTCGTGCCACGAGGCAGTACCCTCCAAGATGTAGCAATTACGATTTTCGGTGATTAAGCGATCTCGGGTTTTATGGTACGGGCAAAAATCGATCTCAGCTGCAGCCTTCCATTCCGTGGTGTTGGCTATTACACCCTCCCCCAAAAGTTCACCTTGTTCTATTTTCAGGCGAACCCTCCTCCCGTCGTGAACAAGTCTTATTCCAGTTACGATCCTGTTGGCAAACATCAATTTTGAGGATGAAAATTATCTCTTACCGTATGATGAGAATATAGTGATAAGAACTGATATCAGGCTCACTTGTTTGAAGCTATATCTGCGACGGCTTCCCCCAAGTCGAAACGTGCGTCCAAACGTGCTATCGGGTCGATAGAAATGATTTGTTATTTTTGTATGATAGTATGATAGCTAAAGACCAGGAAAAGTGGTGAAGAACTCGAATCTTCAATTAAGAAAGTAACGAAACTGAAATGAAAAGAAAACATTTCCGAATTTTCGGTACTTTGTCGACCAATTACTCTCCGTTCATCCGAATGAGAACGATTTCCTCTTCTGGATTTGCCAGAAAATATTCTTATTACCGAGCGGATGAGCCGGATCGCACCTCCACACATCTGGAGAGGCGGTAGACATCTCCGATTGAAACGCGTCCAGAGTTTCGACAAGTCTAATCTGGTAATGATTCTGGGTCTCGTGCGACTCCGACGTGAAATTTCCTGCAATTAAGTTCAGGTTTATTCATCGTTCTTTGTATCCCGTTTATCTTCGGAAGCCTACCATGCCCGTAGAGCCTCAGAAACGTGTATGAGAACTGCATTAACGCGAATCCTTTGATCTCTGCGACGGTGATGACGTTGTACAAACGGTAGAGCAAATTTTGGTGTGATTCCGTATCGCTGCAATGCGTACCCGTTTGGTCCTAAAAGTTCATAATTTTATCCCGCTGTATCAAACTCCTCTGATACATCGTGTTCACGTCTTCAAGACTTCAAAATAATGGACATCATCTTGGGATTATACTCACCCGTGACCTGTCCGCCAGAAGTTTGAGCAGATTTCGATTATTGAAGCCGTCTTTGCGTGGGATGATGAGGTTGTGAAGTTTCTCGATAGTTTCCGCCACACCGTCACCGGACGATATGCAATCCCTTGCAAAATCGTTGATTGTGAAGTTCTCGTACGCGCTCGTCGGGTCGGCATACCGTTTCATGCGATCGTATTTTCGACTTATTTTCGCTATCTGTTCGTTCAGATCTCGCTCGTGATCGGCAATCAGTGTTTCAGTAAGAAGCTGTCGCGGCAGGTTTACAAAACCCATCATGTTCCATGCCAGAAAATTTTGTTGGAAGGAATCGATCCTGTGCGACAATTGCGAAATCTGATCCCTAAGTTGTCCCACATCGTTCACTGTAAAAAATAATCTGGGTAAATTTACCTGTCTGGGTAGTGCAACGCCCTATTGCTCAATCGGGGTAGAGAAATATGCCTACCCATGGGTACAAAATTTTACAATTTTTTGGGTAGATGAATTTACACAATACATGGGTGGGTGAATAAGTTTTATCATTTTGACAGGTAAAAATACCGACGTTATGAATAAGTTCAATTTCACGACCCATATAGGTAAATTTATCCTATGTGACAGGCGATTTTAACTACCCACGTCAATAAATTCGCCCATGAACCACAAAAAGGGCGACGCACTATTGAAATAGGTGAATACTACTTTTGAAGACATGTCTCATGTACAATTGAATATACAATTGAGTACACAATAAGTATATATCATACATGACACATAATCGTTTAGTTTTGAGGCCACCTTCGTCCGTCCCGCCGCCGCCATTTTCCAATCGGTCAGCGCGTCGTGCGAACCGATAATTTTATAGGTAATGCGGATGAATAAATTTACTACTCTGGGTAGGTTCTGACATCACTTATACCCAATTGAACAATTTACTGTTCGGCACTTAAATTTATGTGCCTGCTTGCGAAAATTATGGACGACTTGGGTAGTGGAAAATGCCTATGCGGGTGGTCACTCAACTGGGAAAGTTGTATGGGTAGAGAAAACGAATTTACGGTGACCTCAAGTAAATTTGCCTACCCATGTGAAGGTTAAATTTACCATTATTTTTAACAGTGATTGCTAGATCCAGAGATTAGTCCTATAATTTGATTAGTCGCTCCTATGAGACTGATGACACCCGCCGCAACAGGTATAAATGGAAACCCGTTTACAAATTGACGACTCGACACCACGTAGAGTACCAGCACGAAGAGAGCACATCTTGCAACTTTCATCGTGCGCCAGAGTTCCTTGTCTGCTCTCTGGACTTAGACCTGGACCGAAAACAGAATGAAATTTAAACAGCTGATGCTGATACACTGAATGAATTGATAATGCATTGTTACTTTTCGAAATCATTACCAATGATCAATTTCGACTTTATGCGAGACCAATTTTTTCAGTTAAACTTATAGTTAAAAATTTTTCACTGCCTGATCATTTATTTCGGAATGCTAATTTACTTTCTATCAAGTGGTAATTTTGAAACAATTAGCCAACTATGGCTCAATCCACTTATGGTCTCATTGAATCAACATTTTCCTCCTCAACGCTGATCGATCTCTTATAAAATATACAATATACGTGTATAAATAATGCTCTTCGCGTTACTTATACTTATAGGATTACAAAAAGACTTACCTGGATACAATTGCTCGAAATTTCGAAAGGCACAAAAACCGTAGCAACTGTTTGTGGACAGCGGATGAGTACGGAATCGGGCTGCTTTGGTATATATAGGTCGTCACTCTGTTCTCCCTACCATTTTTCTCTCGATACTCGCCATAGTGTCGTTTCCCCATTAGTCTATTCGGTTCATCTGGAATTGCTGAGGAGCGTGTATCCTCAACTTTGGACTGTGTGATAACATCTTTTCCTCGAATAGTCCGAAGAGTTCTAAACGAGTACATTTTTCCCTATTGTGGGACCTCTTTCGGCTGATGACCTTTTTCTGCATTTTATTGATCAAAGCTTCAATGTGAGATTTTGACTCGATACCTTGTAATGAATGTGTGATTAGGGTCAATCACGTTCGGAATTCAGGTGAAAGAAATTGTTATGCATACTTGTCAAGAATTCTGATCACCACAAATTTCTGGGACATAAAATTTCGTGACATTTGCAGGTGCTGGAGGACGTAAAATGCAATTTTTTAAGCCATCGGCAAAAATGACCGAGCGAGAAAAAAAATCTATGAAGTGGTTTTCGAGCATTTTCGAGAATGAAGTATGACCCTCGATTTCTTGTGATCAAGGTTATGCAGTCAAACCTCCGGAACGATGCTCATGAAATTTGCAAAAGTTACCGTCTTTGGGTCCAAATTGTGACTCCTGATTTTCGAACTGTACAGGTTAACTCCGTGATTTTCCTATCGAAGTACGAAATACTTGGAGGAATATCGTCAGTTCCATATCCATTATAATAATGAATCTCGAATAATCCGAAAACAGGGATTTGGGAGGAAAAAACGATGTGTCAACGAAAGAGAAATCAGAAATTGTGCGGTTGTTCCTCATACTCCTCAATTACAAATTTGCGTTAGATGCGTTTTTGTTGAGTATAGGATAATTCGTAAAAAAATCAATATAATTTACTGTGAATTAGACATAATTACAATATTAGAAAATCATTGTGGCTTTTTTTGCTTTTCTGTTCCTGTTTATAGAGGAAACTCGATCAAAATTTATCTCCTGTAAATTCATCTCCTCCGTAACTGACCCCGTGGATTTTTTCAACTTCATACATTATCACGGCCATACTATAGTCCGAAATCTAATATAAAAATTCATTATCGATTACTAAAACTGACTGCGAAGTATGGCATGCAGCACGAAGGGGTCAAATACCGGGTCCTTCCGGCCTTCCGTTTATTTCGGGGCTGCGCTAGTTTCTGACCCCTAGACTCACGAGAGACATAGTCTCAATAGTATTTTCTGTAAAGACGTGGCCTTCTTTGGAACAGACACATTCGACGGTCAACATGAATATTCGTTGCATTTACACGAACTAAAAGATGTCGTCTGATAATTATTGGAGTGAACCTCCACCTCAAAGACTAAAATAGCTGTAGCGAGCCGGATGTCAGAAACTAGGGTCGCAGTGAGGTCAGAAACTGGTGTACAGCAATTATTGAGTGACAGAAACTAGCAGCTGCACTAAACTCGAATGAAAGATTATTATTTAATGATTCATTGAATTATAGATTGGAAAGATGCTCATTCCTTGCCTAAGGAGTATATCAATTCATCCAATGAAACCCATCATTGCCGATTAGATGTTATTTCCCCTGATTTGGAAAAGCGAATAACCTTAGTTGAAGTCCGTATAATGTCAGAAACCAGCGCGTTTACCTCATATTTGAATACATACAGGAAAATATAGAAACTGTGAAAAAGTTATAAAATGTATTCGTTCTTCAAGGGTGACCAAATTGTGATGTCAAAGTTTATTGAACGCAACGAGGAAAAATTGTCAGCTATTTCTAGAGAAAGCAATGATAAGCCTAATCAAACTGTCTGTACCTACCCACGAAATTCATAGTTCAATGGCCATCACGACCGATAACAGGCGTCGATTCAACTCAGAGGAAAAAGACGAAGTAACGGTCCTCGATCTAATTTTGTACAAACAGTTGTCACTTTTCTTACTATTTCTCACTTTTTTCAATGGAGTGGTCACTATGGTCACTTTTTAAATCGTTGCCACATTTTTTTTTTTACCAATTCAATAATGTCCTAAAATGTGACGTAATCCCTGTTTTGGTTTCGCATGAAGATATCAAGTTTTGAACTTGGAAGATGTTTTTCAATCATTTCTTATGACTTTTTTTTGTGTGTCTCATTTCAATCATAAACTCTATAATGGCGATGA
>JAFFZH010015114.1:26238-39959 GCA_018420115.1 Euura saliciscinereae | reverse complement strand
ATCAACTTTTGAAGTGTTGTGTCACGAAATATTTAACAGCACACTTAACATTTTTAGCACGTATGTTCTGCAGGTGGTAAGATTCATTGAATCGTTAAAAATAAAAACTGTGCGTACGTCATCACGATATAGATAAAATGTGTTTTCTGAACGTTATGCTCTTTGTTTGGAACCATTTTACTCTCCACATTTTATGCTACACGGAATGTTCAAACCATTTTCAACATGTCAGGTTCCACTGGATTCGTCAAGTATTGTCATGATATCCTGATTTTTGTTTCAGGAGTCGATGCAAACGAGACTAGCATCAACGGTGAGTTAAAGATACAGAGATTTTCGATACTGACAGATATTCACTTGTTGTTCGAATTTAGCCCAAGCGAGTCGAGCACCGCGGAATGACGACTTAATCACAATCCTCTCTTACTTAAATTTCAGCTGCCGTGACAAGTGTCAGCGACGATCTGTTAAAACTTGCGGAGGATATTAGAAAGATGTCCCAATGTAAGTTCAAAACAATGTCACCCAATGAAGATATTCAAGTCATAGCTACTAAGACATGCGTCAAATATTGACAAACTACAATAGTGTCATGATGTACCTATTTTATTTTCAGATAGCGTAACCAAGCTGACCGGCGCAGAAGCTAGTAAGTGATGAGTGGATACACTTACTTGACCAATTTATACGTCTACCAAAACGCTCAAATTATCTTTGTCTCTATTTCTACTTCAGATTCTTTGCGGAGAATCGGAAGATTTCTCGCAAACGATGTAGCTTCTATCGTAAGGCGCAGCGGGGGTGAGTTGAAGACGACTTTACCCTTTAAGAATCGCGTGTCTAATGACATAAGAGCGTAAGCGCCATTATACGACGTTTTGCTGTTTATAATGGCATAAATTAGTCGTATAATTTTTTTTTTCACGCCAATCGCTCTGAAAACGTTCGAAACGTATAGATCACTTGAAATTACGAGACCGAAAAATGTAAGTGCAAAAGGTCGTAAGTTGGGCGGATACGATCGTCTGCTTTTAACAGCAATTTCTTTTATCGAATTTTTCGAAACGACGTCGATTTCGATTTTTATTTGCGTTTTACGAGTTTTGACGACTATTTGGAAAAATCAATAAAAATTATGAAAAAAAATGGCGCTCACGACGTTATGCCTTTACGTTGTTTTTTATTTTTCCTTAAAAATTGTAATGAAAGAACGACGTATCCGTCAAACTTACGACCTTTTGCACTTACGTTTTTCGATCTCGTAATTTCAATTGATCTATACGTTTTGGCCGTTTTCAGAGCGAAGGGCGTGAAAAAAAATGATACGACCTTTTGCCACCAAAATCGCGTTTTTGGCGCTTACGACCTTATGCCATTAGACACGCGAAATGTTTTTGTGATCTACTGTTCGCTTCACATATCAGGGTGAAGTCGAGGAATTGTTTTAATTGATTCCGATAAAATTTTATCGTATATCGATCGAGATTTCCTATTTCAATTCTTCATATTTCATTATTTTTCGCTCATTGCCGTTATATCATGCGTCAATTGGTGAATTTCCACTTTGTCATGATACACATATTTTATTCTCAGGAACCGAATCAAAAACGTCTGCTGAATTCCAGGCTAAATTCAAGGGTAAGTGACACTCATTCGAAAAGTACACCAAGCCTAGCTTGCTTTTCATCCAGCTGTTGTTAGAACTGAGTGAGAGTCGAAGACGACTTGATCATAACCTTTGTATATTTCAATTTCAGAATTACTCGACCCAATAAATTCCATAGTCATAGACTATTTTGGAAGTAGTGCAGCGAAAGACGAACGTGAGTTGAAGACGATTGTGCCCATCTAGAATATCGCGCATGAAGCACTTGAAAATTGTCTAAATTATTGAGGTATCCTTTAATTTCCAGGGATCAGCAGTGTGATCGAACCTACTATGACCAGAATAACTAATTCAATCGTCGCCATAAAGTTCGAAATCGATGCGATTCTTAATGCTGCTTTCGAGTTTGCCGGAAGTAAGTTGGAAACAATCGTACCATTAGAAATATAATTGTCATCCTGAGATCTAGCGTTTGCTACAAAGCAAATTCCAATTAGGGGGCGTCCATAAATTACGTTCGGCGATTTTTGGGATTTTTCGACCCCTCCTCCCCCCTTGGTGAGATTTCGTGAGATTTGGCTCGGCCCCCCCCCCCCCCCCTAAATGCCTCACGTAATTTGTGGACGCCCCCTTAGGCTTTCATAAATTGATCTATTTCCTTAGCCTCCAGTTAGGCAAACGTATTTGATAATCAACATTCGATCCCTGATTTCAATTGTACCACCAGTTTAGTACTACTGAACTACGATATTATTGTGACTCTTTATACTATTTCGTACATCAACTAAAATATGATGATTTCTTAAATTAGTTTTTCAATGTGTTCTGGTAATTGCCATTGAATCGTAATTTCACTTTCTCAGGTAAATCTGGATGATCATAAATCCCATGCAGCGGAAGAGACTATTGGTGAGTGTCTTCGACAGTATCACCTGATACGAAGATGCTGAATATATTAATCTACGAATTTTGGTGAATCAATTCGCAGGCCACTTTTTAGCAGCTATCGCGAAGCGGAATATTCGGAACCGTTTGTGCTAATCTGAAGAACTTCTTGTGGAAGAAAGGAAATCATCTGCTGTACGAGAGACTACCACTTTCTTCCAGTACGTGTTCCAATTGATTACTGAATATGTATATACCAGTGACAATAATTCATAGCTGCCTAAGATTTTGAGCAATAAAAATCAATTTTGAAAATATTCATTCGCTGTATCGTATAAATTTTTCATTTCCCAACACAGATTGCGAATACAAAAGAATAAAATTCAGCGGCCCTTATAGAAACGATTACTTTTCCCTTCCGAGTCACGTGACATGTGAAAAGGTTTTTTTATTTGCAACACCTACACGAAAACTTTGATTCCGTTCGGACCGCTAAACCGATTTGGATGAAATTTGCAAGGCATACTGTTCTGATTCCGAGGCTGTGCCAATAAAGATTTCAAACGTTGCTCGCTAACCACGTAACTTTCATGTTCAAATACAAAATACTGTAAGGAATATTGCGATACAGATAATTAGTCACTGATTATCCGAAAATAGTGATTCAAAAACCGAAAGACGTTCAGAATGATATCCAAACGAGAAGAGTCGGTGCCTCCCCCGTGCTGCACCCCTTCCATGGTTAAAGACATGACATGATTTTTCCGCTCAAAATTAAGTCACCTTATGGCATCAACGGGCCTTCGATAATCTTCAGGCATTCCGTATCTAGATATGGTATAGAGGACATTTCAATGACGGGATTCGCTTACCCCGATTGTCGAGTCTGATTCATATTGTATTGACGCAAGTACTTGAATCGCTAATTCGTGATCACTTCTGAATATTCAACAAAGTTTTATCATCGCCTGTACCTTATTGATATAGTTGTGCATCGTGGACTACGAATACCTAAATTCAAATATTATTTGGTTCAGAGGTGGATGCCTAATCGGCGTTCACATCATCTGAATTTAACAAAAATTCCTTGACGTTCATCGTTCTTTGTCACATTTTCTGCGTTTTTTTTTTCACTTGCATTCCCTCAAAATCCGAAGAGAGATTTCAAGAATTCAGAAACACATTATCTTGAAAATCGGAAAAACTCATTTTCTTAAAAATTAAACTTCTTTTTCCAATAAATATTTCACACAACATGTAGGATGATATGACTCATAGGTTCTGTGAGTTTCATTGTTGCTGAAGCATCGCTTCATACTGAAAACATATATTTTTTTCCATACATGAACGGAAAGGCCGATTTTGCTACCTGTTTTCGGGGAGCAAACAGTGGTTTTACCGACCGGGAAGTCTTCTCTCCCGGTAAGTCTTTCTTCCCCGGTCTTTCTTCCCTGAAACTCGGTCCTGACTGACTGACTGAGGCTGCATTCACATGGGCCTGAATTCACCGGATCGGACCGGAATCGGAATTTAGGGAGTTTTCGAAGAGCCAATCAGAGACGCTCCGTTCAATTCGTTCCGAATGCATTGCGAGAATTCGTCACGTTTCGTCGGAACCTAGTGATTTGCTGTACGTGTGGATCTGTGTGCGAAAACACCACGAGGACAGTATTGTTGAGTGAAGAATTGAACAATTGAATAAATAATAGATTATTTATGTGGCATGCGCAGAACGCAACTGTTTATTCGGCAAGGTTATGTTTTTAGTACTCTCCGTTGCTTTACAAGGCTCGCCAGGTAAAACCAACGGCTCGTACGAAAAACATAACCTTGCTGAACAATACTTTGTGCGCCCCATACAATATTTTTTACGGAAAAGGCATTAAATAATATTCCCGGGGCATTGAGATAGTCTTGTATCTTGAATTTTTTTGTTTCTATGAATGCATATTCCATACACAATGAAATGTAAATAATTGTAAATGCATATGATAACCTATATTCAAAGTTGCATGCATCTTGGATTATTTACAGGTTACAGCCCCTCAATGAATCTTGACCCTCCGCTACTAATGAAATATTTGTTGCTATATTGCGTAGCGTTTAGAGGTTAACTGCACGGTTGTGTGAGTAAACCGTTCCGATGATATTAAAATCCTATGTTCACATGGACAGGAATTTGCAGGAACGAAACGAGCGGGAGCCAATCAGAATGAGTGTTTTTGAAATTCCCGGTAGAAAGGAACACTCTAATTCGCCACTGAGCGTTCCGTCCCCGTGAATTCCGGCAAATTTCGGTCCATGTGAACTTAGGGAAATATTCTCATCGGAACGAAGAATGACCGGAACGTCTCTGATTGGCTCTTCGAAAGCTCCCTAGATTCCGATAAGTTATCTTCACTCCGCTAGGAGCGGGCCAAAGAGGTTTTTTCCTGCCCTAGGGCGCAAAATCCTGTTTCTCTCCCGCTCACTCGCTCTGAAAAGAGGCATTTCTGCAGACCAGGTGATGAGAAAAACATCGTGTGCATCGCGGGCGCAAGGCTATTTTGGCGAGTGTGCTCGCAGCAACTCGCCTTCGGCTTGTGCCGCCAAAGGCACACTCGGAAAAATAGTACTTTCCGCCCTTGATACACAAATAAGTATTGCTCCCTTGGTGCACAATATACTATTACAAGTGACTGTATGGAATCCGTCGATTTCTGTATTGGTTTCAACAGTTTTGGCACTTTTGAGCATCTTTTGAAGAGACCGTTCAGAAGATTATCGGTTCAATTTGCTCTATCCTGTCTGATCCCTTCTGACGTCACGATCACTTTGCAATAGATTTTATAATTTCATGTCATATTTCGATGAAATTTATAGGCATCATGGGGCTCCCGCCTGATATCTTCACAGAACTTCGTCAATGAAACAAAAGCTCCGCAACGTCGTATAATGGCGCTTACGTCCTTCTGTCATTAGACACGCGATATACCGAGTGATTTACTCTTCATTGGAAAAACTAGAAAAACAAATTTTTTGGGGAAATTCTAAGGACAAAAGTCTTTGGCGAAATTTCTGAGGTGCCGTCAGTTTTCGAGTCAGAAATTATTTAAATGAACCAATTAAAGGCCTGATACAAGCTTGAAATGGTGCAACGTTTCGTGTGAGCGTGGAAATGGGTGCGTGATAATTGAAGACAATCTTTAAAAACTATGAAAATGATAGAATCAACTTTTGGCGACTGTAAACAGCAATTTTAAATGATCAACTTTCAAATGTCAGTACGTGACGAGACGCAGTAGCTCGGCCGCCATGTTCTTCTCTTGACCATAGTTGTCCGTAGTGCCATCAGACGATCAATTTGTGCGTGAAGGGTACTTTGTCCCGTCACACGTGACCACAGAATTCGAACGTTATTTCAAAAAAACTTGATTTACATGAAAACCAACGATCCATAATTAGGCGCAACAAGTTTTTTTTTATCAATTTCAATCAGTACATTCCTGGATAAGAGGACAAAATTAATTAATGAAACTTCCTCATTCACGAGGCTTATAGTTCCTTTTTTGGGCGGGTTTCGTATACTGGCTATTAATGGATCAGACGTGATATAAGGAATTATCGAAAATATCCGTCAATTTCGCAATTCGCGAGTAATTTTATAACACAATTTTTGTCATGGTGTTTTACCATGACGAACATTTCGCTCACGAGAATGGAAAAATATATCTCTGAGGTTGAGTAAATGATATGTATAAAATGAGATTTCTCGCACTTTAGGGTATTGTTTCTGAGATTACATCGACACCCGCAAATCCCCGCAGATAAGACTAGATTCACTTTTTTCACGGAGAATCAATCTACAAGTTTCCAGAAGATTCACCGTAAGCCTCCGTAAGGCAAAGAAGATGTACGTCTTTTTTTTTTTTTTTTTTTTTGTTTTTCAATGCACCACGTAATTTTTTTCAACGGGCTATATCTTTTGATTGACCGAAGATGATTGAATGGTTCTTCAACCAAAATGAAGCTCTCTTAATAGTGTGAACAGACATGCAAAAATATAATGCTATTATACCTCCTGCCTAGTTCTATTCAGCGCAGAGTAAACTCGAAAATAATGGAACGTTGCTGATAATTTTTGTGTTATGGAAACACCAATTTCAACGACATTTTATAAGGACTTACAAGATCGAGTTACGAGAAGGACTTGTTAGATCGAAAATTTCAATGCCATAATATCTGTTTTCTCTTCGTGAAGGTCTTTTGAATGAGTAAACCAAATTGCAGACAGATTGGACGATGTTTATTTTTTTCACTTATGCGCGCCTTTTTGGTCGATTCCGCCCACTGTGCGCCCCCTATTCGCTCCGTGCGTTTCGACAAGTGGCGCGACCAGTGGCAAATAGATGCGATCACACTGGGGAATACTGAGCGCGAACCACGGACGTATGGACGGAGCGATAGCTTGCTGGGCCTGTGCCAAAAGACGGAAGGGGAATCCGTGGGTCAGCCATTTTGATGGGTGACATCTATACAGATATACGGCGTTTTCCGCTGGGCTACACCGTCCTGCACTGCCGTGCACTGCTGCAGTGCTGCACTGGTGCAAGCTTCAAAATCCGCTCGCAGAGTGCGCTGTGATGCGAAAAAAAAGAAATCGTGAGTTGAACACACGTATCTTGAAAAGCTCGCATCACAGCGCACTCTGCGAGCGGATTTCGAAGCTTGCACCAGTGCAGCAGTGCACGGCAGTGCAGGACGGTGTAGCCCAGCGGAAAACGCCAATAGTACGCGTATACCACGGTGTATACACCGTATACACACTGTTTGTTTTCAGGTTCAGGTGGATATTCCAAAACAAACAGCAATCATAAGTGACAAGGGTTGTAATAAATCTTTTCAGTTGAATTGAAAAGTGATATCAATCGAACCACGTGCTCACAAATATGTTTTCATAATTTTAGAGGTTAGAATGTACGATAAATTCATACTCAACTAGATTGTTTATTATTTTTCGTTTGTAGTATTGTAACCAACATGCCTCACCGTGCGACAGTCGGTTGCACGACCAAATCCAGCGCAAAAAGCAAGTTAAATGCCATAATTCACCGGTAGGAAGTATTATTTGGAGCGACTGGTTTGAATATGGCGCTTAAGCGTCACCTATCAATATGGCTGATATGCTACCTAATGTACTCCCCGGATAATCACCGCCCCTCGCCAATAAACTCAGGTTTCGCTCCGTCCATAAGTCCGCGGCGCGAACATATGATTTAACACGTGAGAAGCGTATTCTTGCCACTGTTTATATCCCTTGATATCGGAAATAATAATGGAACATATCGGCGAATTTTTCCTTGGTTACCAAAAGGAACCGTTTGGGCTGAAATCGGCTCACACTTTATCATTTTTTAAACGTCATTCAGTAGGCTAGGCAGTGTTAATTTGAGGTTATGTCACGCTCCGGGATATTCTACCTATTTTCGTCCATTCACTAGATTATTTTATCCATTGTCGTCTTTGTTCTCATTTATACGATGTAACGGAAAAGAAGTGAAAACGCGTCTCTAGTGATAAATGAAAAATCTGTGTATCACCGCGGTGACAATGCGACTTCGATTATTCGAAACGACATTTATCACCGATATCGTGCGTGATCACCGGAATGAAAAACTCAATATCAGGCCGAAAAACAATTATCACCTTTATCAAGGTGGCCACGGTCAGGGAAATCCGGGAAAACCGGGAAATGTCAGGGAAAACAAAAATTGGTCAGGGAATCAGGGAAATGTCAGGGAATTTCAAACTTGGTCAGGGAAAAAGTAAAAGAAATTGCTAACGTGTCGTAAATGATTCGGCAAGAAAATTAAAAAAATTTCATCTAATTTTTCCCAGCATTGTTAGATTTCCTAATTAATTTGCATCGAAATGAAATCAAGAATTAGGGGTATTATCTTGTAGCACTAAAGACAATATTAGAATTTCGGTCAGGGAAAATTGATCAACCAGTCAGGGAAAGTCAGGGAAAAGTCAGGGAATTTTTTTCCCGAAAAAAAGTGGCCACCATGTTTATTCGCTTTTGTTTACCACAATAAGTACGGAATACACTTTGGCAGATCACAGCATATACCTATGTAAACATTACGATCAACGCATTCGGCGCTATGATAGGTAGTCAGAGACTTTACTAAATTCATAGGAGCTGAAAAGTGGAATGAATCGGGATCGGACTTTTTCCATACAGTTTCCAATTCCTTTCAGCGTACTAAAAGTATGCAACGTGACTACTTGCTATTTGTTCGTATATAACAGAAGAACTGCGAGTTTTCTATACAAAACTGTATCAATTTCCCCAGTGTGATCGCCACTTTTGGCCACTGCGAGCGCGAGCGTCGAAACTCGCTGCCGTTCAAGGTTACGCACATAGCGAATACCGTGAGACAGACTTTTATTTGAACATACATATTTGGCACTTGCCCCCGGCCTAAGCCGCAAGGGGACGAAGCCATTTAGGATAAAGAAGAAGAAGAAGGAGAAGAATATACATACGTCTGCGGTCTGCTTCTACTCCATGGATAGAGTATCGCGGCATCGCGCTCCCCAGCGCGGCCCCTTATCAAGCTGTGAAACAGCCGCCATCTTTGTAGTCCGATGGGACCGTGACGTCATTTGGTTACTAAAAAGATGGGGAAACGTGTGATATGTAAAGCGGTCAACCCTAAAAAATTGCGGGAGAACAGTTCTTTTTATTTAGTTAATAGCTTAATTATCTAGTTATGGACTAAAATTCTCTTATAATCGTTCTGAGTTGAACACTATTTGAATCTCCCGCGCGTCAATGTCGATTTAAGACTACAAAAATGGCGGCCACTAGCTCGTTCAACCGAGGCCAATTCGCTGGCATGCCGAGTATGCGCGATCCTCTATCCAGTGTTATACAGGGCAAATTCCTAACGACTCGTTGTTCTGAAGTTGGCTAATCGTGAAACAAGCTTTCAGACATTTCGGAACCAATTAAAGTGTCCGAGTGCTCATGTTTTTCGAATCTAGCCAACTTCAGATCAACGAGTCGTTAGTGTTAGGGATTCACCCTGTATATCAGTGGTCGCGGTTCGATCATCGACGCTGCACTTCCGGTCCTGCGCTCTCGCGACGTCGTCGTTTACGCAACATAGGTGCTGTCCATTATCGGTCGGTCCTTGTCGAGTTTTCTTTGGCCGAAAGGGTATCGCTCTCGTGTTTTCGTTGGGGAAGTTCATCAAAACATATTCTAAAAAAGTGCTGAGATGCTGCGTCTTGTAGCTGGCCGTGTCGGTTCGGCGATGCGGGGCGTTGTGGCGACTAGAACCGCCGCTTCTGGCCAGACTCGCGCCTCCCATGGCGGACCCCAGGAATCCGACGAGGAGTTCGACGCCAGATACGAGGCCTTCTTCAACCGACCAGACATCGACGGGTGGGAAATTCGCAAGGCGATGAACGACCTCGCTGGTAATTACATCACCGCGTCAATTACCCGACCAATCCTTCCTTCATCCGCTTTGGTGTCACCGCGTCAACTCTGCCAACTTTGATTCCCCGAATAAAATGTTGTATAACTCCGGGTTGGCGATTCGAATGTCGTATTTGGACAGTTTAATTATCATCGGGTCACTCGATTCCCGACAATTCGATCAACGTCAGCTCAAACGTATCGAGAGTTTTCCTCGCCTAGCAGACGAGATAAGAGGATCGATTAGCAGACGACTATTTGGCACAGAGGTCGAAAATTGGGTAATCCCCGTATGAATTATTGAGATGATTTTTTTTTGTCTTCTAGGTATGGATTTGGTGCCAGAGCCAAAGATCATAATCGCTGCGATGAAGGCATGTCGTCGATTGAACGACTATTCGTTGGCAGTGAGATATTTGGAGTCTGTCAAGGACAAGTGCGGCAACAATGTAAATGAAATTTACCCTTACCTTCTTGGAGAGATAAAACCGACGTTGGAAGAGCTGGGCATCAACACACCTGAAGAACTTGGCTACGACAAGCCAGAATTGGCGCTGGAATCAGTATACGACATCCACTAATACGTGTAAAGATTCTAATGCTAGTCTTTCAAAAATGCATAGTTAAAAAATAACCGAATAAACGACAAAATTCAATATTTAAATTAAAATTAATATCTTTCTCCTCTCATATTAATTATATTAAACACGATGTACAGTATGAAAAAAAAATAATAAAACATTTAAGTAAATAATAGATAATTCAGGATATTTTCCATATCTCTTCGTATTTCGATTCTCCTTTACGCAGGAAACTCCAATTTTGCCAGCACCTAAGGCGACCCAGGTCTCAACATCTTGAAGATTCAGAGTGTTTTGAATTTTTTTTGAAAATCCCTACTTGTATTAGTGTAGATTGATTTGGGCCCGAATTCTTTTCATCGAGAAAAAAAAAATTGAAACCAGATGAGATTTCAAAGACTGGAATTACTTTTTTTTATCTGTTTTTTTTTCTTTTTTTTATATTCGAAGTAAATAAAGCAAAAAGGTAGTAGTACATCACAACGACGACATATTTACAAATCACGTTACATCATACACGGCATTTTTAATTATAATAATAATCATAATAATAATAATAATAGTATTAATTAAATTTATTGTATACATCTAAAATATTTCTACGAGTTCTTAGATAGAGGTTGTTTTTGTTTGTTTCTGTTTTTCGTTTAAAAATCTATATATACATTTAATCGTAAAACGTTGATATAGATTTTTCTTTTTATCCGTCTTTTTTTTTCTCTTTTTCTTTCTTTCACAAATGACACACATCACCTTACCTTATTTTTCTAATTAAACTCTACTTAACAAAAGTTGTCTCCCTAATTATTATTATTTTTTTTTCTTTTCCGTCATTTTCTTTCTTTCTTTTTTTTTCCTTTTTCACTTAATAAATTTTTGTTTCTTTTAACAAATAAAAAATAATGAATCCTCACTTACTCTAAGCATAATTTTAGATACAAATATTAACATAAACATATATTTTATATATATGGATATAATTGTAATTTGTAATAAATTTATCATTATTCCATATTTATACTACGAATTCATGGTCGCCGCATGCGTGATTTTTGTTTTCCTTAGTTTTTGTTAAAATAATGTATACAATCGTGTAGTTTTTTTCCATTTTTTTTTCTTTTCTTTACTGTTTACAATTCTAAATACGTTTGTTGTGTAACTTAATTGTTTCACTCACGTCCTACAGACAATTTTTAAATCTTATTATTATAAGTATTAATTTAAAAATTACATTTTTCTTATTTTTCCACCTTATTTTTTGGTATCGGTACACCTGACACGTGTGCGTTTTATAATTAGGTATTCTTTCAACGTTATGTTTTTTTTATTTTTTATTTTTCACTCTTCGCATGTGTTTATGTTAAAAATTTCAAAATGAATCATGTATTAAGAATAAACTTCGTGGCAAACCTTTCCACATCTTATGGTCAAAAACTTTTTTTCCTTTCATTTTGTACAATTAGTCAATTGTACAAAATATTTTTTCTTTTTTTTTTTTTTTTAAATTCATGTTTGAAGTTTCAACTATATAAAATACCGTAACGGTGATACGTCGGTTATAATATGTGATCACTGTAAAACTGTACCGCACGAGACTCGTACTTCTTAAACTACACACACACACACACTCGTGTTTTGTTTCCATTTTTTTTTTCTTTTCTATAGATAGATTCTTAAGTATATTTACATGGCACGTTGTTACATACAAGTAGACAAATCAATAGTCACTAATTTTATTTTTTCTCTTTTTTGTTACTCTTCGTATGTTCAGAAATTTTGTCAGAAATGCATGTAACGAAAATAAGAAACCATATGAATTTAATTATTCAATTAATAATAAAAAAAAAACATAATAATAATAGTAATCGACCAATGAACGGAAGAGAAAACTTAATAAATGCCTTTTGAAAAACAAACTGAGTTAGGAATGCCAAAAATTATCTGATTCTTCGCTAAACAAAGACCTCTCTGAGACTCTGACCTCATCGAATCTTTTTATCGTCGTATCGACGCTCCTGAAACTTGTTTTACGCTAGAACGAACAAACTTGTACAATTCATTTCATTATTCATCGCATCGTAACAAACCCACCAAATTCCAGAAGCATGGGATAAGAACCCAGCTTGCAGGAGCGGTTTTGAATCGTTATCGATAAGGTGGTGAGAAGACTTTGATTTTAGAATCTTGGCATCGCGCGATGATATGTTAAACTATTATTACATTTATTACCATGAAAATGAAACCAAAATAAAATACAAAAAATAAATAAAATAAAAAAATTGTTCTGCATCTCTGACTGGAATTTATTGTACTATGTATATATATGTAGAGAAAATGTGTTGATCTGAATATTCGTCACTGTTATAAAAGCGTCCGAAATAATACCAACCAACAAAAGACGATCGATTAAATACGATTCCCTAAAAAAATTACTTAAACTTAAGATATCGAACTGGAACTAGTTTCGTGCCTAAATAAAAGTACGTAATACCGTCCGTCCCCCCCTTTTATCTTTTCTTCTTTCTATTTCTTTTCAATTTTATTGTAAACGGAAATGAATTTTATTCCGGACTAGAAACAGCCTGTTGCTGCTGCTGGCTGTCCTCGTCCTTGATAACCTCAGCCTGCATCGCCTTGGTCAACGCGTTGGCATCCTTAAGCGATATAACTTGAAGAACTTGATGTTCGCCGGCAGCATTGATCATGGTCATTGGATGTCCCTGAATAGTGACTGCCTCGATGCTCGTCTCGCCGTTTCCGGGTTCTACCTTAGGTACCTGGACCATCGGAGTAACAACCTGCATGGTACCGTCGCTCTGGATGTTGGCAACCATCGTCTGGTACATGCTCGCCGATACGGGTACAGTGATTACCCCGGATACGGAAACCGGATAGCCTGAAACACCGATATCAACCGTGCTGTGTTCTGCCTCTCTGCGTGTGCCCTGGATTTCTTTAACTATCGTGACACTACGCTGTATAGCAAACTGGAGAAGTTACAAAACGAACGAGATTCCTTCGAGCAAATTTGATCAACCTCGCACCGAGTGATTGATATTAAATCGACTACGTAAATGACCACCTCCAGTTCACGACACAGTTCGATGATTTCGTCCACCGATCCATGCGAGACGGTATTTTTTTTTTTTTTTTTTTTTTTTTTTTTTTTTTTTTTTTT
>JAFFZH010015114.1:0-26138 GCA_018420115.1 Euura saliciscinereae | reverse complement strand
TTTTTTTTTTTTTTTTTTTTTTTTAATCTCATGACCGTATTAAATATCTAGGCGTAAATTGACTATTGATAATAACTGAGTAAGAAAGAAAAAGAAAAAATACGATAATCACTAACTAAATCTGCCCCGTGGCTTCGGGGGACTGAAGAAAAAAAAATAGAATATTCGTATGATTCGTTCAAATAACGATAATAAGGATTTGAATGATATCGCAGACGTAATTACAGTATACATGCTCGTAAAATTGTTATACAATTATTTATTTCATTGTTTTATAATTTTTTTTTTTTTTTTTTTTTTTTGAATATTATGTATATGTATATCGTATAACGTGGCGACATGAAAATAATAATATATAAAGTGTCAAAAAAAGGGAATAGAAAAAAAAAATTGAGAGAACAAGAAGAGACACCATAATCTGCTTAATCTTCTGTTTGCGGCAGTCTTCGTTAAAGAAAAGTACCGACGATGAAATGACTGAGTTAAATCTATATATTTTTCATTGCTCTATCAAAGCATCGAGACGAAGAATATATTAAAGTTGAAATTATAATGAGAAAAAAAAAAAACCATCAATAAAACAATACTCTATGTACAGTAGATTTATTCCTACGTTTTTTTTTTCCTGTCTGTTCTTAACTAAAGTCAACATTTAATATTTGATAGATAATAATAATTAGTAATAGTGATAAAACGACGATAAAAGTTTTTTTCTATTCCATTTATGCATTCGATTCGAAAATTTTTTTATCAATTTTTCTATAGAATCTGGGTGAATAGTAATTATTTCAACAATAATAATTGATGTTGCATGAATTTTTTTATCCGCTTGTATTTATTTAATTGGAAAAATCTACGGTAATTAATTCGCTAAACCACTACCAAACAAAAAAAAAAAAAAAAAGGAAAAAAAATAGCAAAAATGATTAAACTGTTTAAAAATCTATTTAATGCATCATTCTTACAAGAGAAAACGAATTCTAGTTATCAACTACAATAACAATGTATTGTTTGTTTTTTTTCTTTTTTCGTTTTTGTACATTTGGCATTGCGCAGATGTGAGACAAATATATTGTATTACTTTTCTTCATCGATTAATAATAATAATAATAATAATAATAATGATAATAATAATAATAATAATAGGGGATAGATCAGCAATTATTGTCTCGTCCTGTGGTTGAAATATTTTTTTTTTGTTTTTTAATACGAAAAAGGAAAAAAAATTAGAAGTAATTGTAAAGAAAAGATATATTGGAGATGAAATAATAAAAAAAAAGCAGCAAGGAAAAATAAGATGAGAAATAATAATAATAATAATAATCATAATAGTAATAAAGATAATAAAAGAACGAAACCATCCCGAAACGTTCTTTCTTCTTCTCTGTATTTTTTTTTTTTTTTTTTTTGTTTGTTTTCATTTTAATATGTATAGTGTATATACATAATATTATAGTTATGTAAACAACAGGTATGTGTGTCTATCCTTTGGTAGCAAGTGCTGAGATTTAATTTAAAGTTCTTGTTTTTTTTTTTTTTAAATTGTAATGAAATTTCTTACGAATAAAATAAAACAAAAAAACCTGTTCAATTTCACACTCGTCACGCGCAATTGCCTCTTCCTTCCGTCCACTTGAATTTAAAGTTGATCTCTCTCTCTCTCTCTGTCTCTCTGGGTTACTGAATTACGTTATATCGTGTTATCGATTACGTTTCGTCCATTTCAATGAATAACTCTTCGAACTTAATCCTCTGTGAAACCCTCGTAGAAGCTAGCAGAGGCGAAGGACAGGAGGAAAGGGGTCAATTGATAGCGCGCAAAGTGGGCATAGAACTGCGTGTGGTATTTGAGAAAATAATAAAAAAACATTCGTTGGCCCAGCTAATCGAGTCACTGCCCGAGTAGCTCCTGGCCTGGGACGGTGCAGAGCCTATAGAAAATTGTTTTACCGTGTCCATCTTCCCCGGTGAGAATAATCTGACCGTCTTGTCCAAGGGTCGCTTCCGTCACGCTGTTAAGATCGACCGAAACGCTGCCTCCCTCTCCGCCGCCGGTAACCTCGGCCAGAGTTTGTACCTCCCCTTGACTCGTATGAATCTGAAAAGAGTGAAGATTTTCATCAAACTAAACAAAAGAAAGGTGAATTGGAACCTGCTGGTGTTTCTGTTTGCTTTTTTAGTCACAGGCTTTGCCTATAAGCATTAGAGCACCAAGCATTTCGCTTGGAATTCATCATTCTTTAGTTATTAAGTTCTACAGGATTTTTGCGTATCTTATTTTTTCTTCTTACCACGTATGGTGAGAAGAAATTTGTTAGTTCTCATGTAATTTCAGTTTCACATTAAGAAACTCATTACTTACCGTAGCGACACCTTGAACCTGTGCCGTTGTTCCGTCCGGCAGCGTGATGATCGGGTTGCTCGGATCGACTTGGATTATCGATACCGTTCCGTCGGGATTTGTTATAGTTTGCAATACTGCGGTGGGATATTGCGCAGTCATCTGAGAAAAACGAAACGACACGTTAGCATCAAAATCGTTCAACGTTTTAATTTAATTTAATAAGTCGGAAAAATAAAGAATAGAACGAAAAAGAAAAGCTGTGGATGTCAAAACGAGAGACTGTTGGCATAACTTGCTGACTGAGAAACGAACCAAACTGTTCAACTTGGAACCAGCCTTATCTCTGATGTAGGAAACTTGATAGTTTCAACCGTATCAAATGGCTCTCAGTCCAGAGTGGTTCGTTTCTTTGATCAAAGGATCCCAGAGCCGTTACAAATTCTCAGTCATTCTGAACTTGAATTGATCATCCAGACTGAATTTGAACCCTTGTGAAGAGAAAAAGTGGTTTTTAACGCGTACAATCCCCACCGTCTGTTGTTGCTGTTGACCAGACTGACTGCCCTGTCCTTGGTTCGAAGCGTGCGACTGATGCGACGAAGAGTGAGGAGTCTGTTGCTGTATTAGAACAGTGGTCTTGTCGTCCTCTTCGCTAAATGCTGGGAGTAGGTCCTCTCGCCCGTGAAACTTGTAACAGTTTATCACTATTTGTCTCAGCGCGTGCGTCCAAGATATCTGAAAGATCGAACAAGTTGCAAAAACGAATCCTTCGTGAACGGCAAGCTCTCTCGGTCCTACCTTTTGCTTCTCATCTTCGGATCTCGCGTCCATGCGCACGTTGGCCCAAGGTAGTTCCTTCGGCCACCACGGAGGACGAGTGCTCTCTCGCCCCCATCCAGGCTTGCCCCGTCCGGTCGAGTACTTCAGCATCAAAGGTATGAACGCCCTGAGCTGGGCCTGAGTCATTTTTTCAACCGGAGTCGGAATACCGTCTATAATCAACGGCGGTAGTTCGTAGAGGGACGGGTCGTCTTGTACGGGTGGCGGGGCTTGCTGGGCTAACGCGCTCTCCAGCTCTTCCATTATCATGCTCCGTAGGTTTTTTACTACATCCTCCAGCGGCTTGGCGCCGAACACCTTATAACTGCTGTTAGGCTTGCCCGGCGTCGCCACAAGGACGACCGCCTGCTGGCCAACACGAGTTGCGAACTCATCTATCGTTTGCTGTGGGAGAACAAGTTTGATTACAGGCCTCACAGATACCGTTTACGGATCGATCGATACAACGGATCGTAGCACTCACCCTGAGCTTCCGCAGGAGCCTGTTCTGCTGTCGTTTCCTAATACTTGGATTAGTCTCGAAACTGTGTGGACGTTTCCGCTTTTTCGCTGAAACGATAGCAGCGGCCGCAGCAACCCCGACAGGCCCTAGGTGCACTCATTATCAGATACTGTCCAATTTCTTGGACTTGGAGGTCGGGAAATTTTCCCAATGCCAGTAAAATATTGCCAAGCGAGTTTCAACCGATCTTGCAATTAGTCATGTTTCTTGACGAAGGGGGAAATATTATAATTCGGAAATGATATCGAGGCAATATTTAACTGGCAATAGAAATAATTACAGTTAAAATACAAAACACACGTATGTACTTTGTACCACAAATGCAACGCACAAGCAACATTGGAAACGACACGTACGTGCATTCGACATGATAATAATGAAAAAAAAAACTAGAGCCTAATTGTAAGAAAGAGAGATGATGAAACGGGTGAAAACTAGTGGCGAAGAGTAATCAAAAAAAAAATGTTATGTTTAATAATAACAAAAAAAAAAAAAAAAACTTGTACATTTGAGTGAATCGAAATTCTCTGTCTTATCTCTTTTTTTAGAATGAAATTATATCTGGGAAACACGTGACGAGTTTACGACCAATTTTAGTTTGTTTTTTTTTCTTTTAAAACTTGATGATACTTTTTTTTATGTACTCTGACAATGTGTGAGTGGTAGGGTAAAAGCTCGATTTTCTATAAAACGTAACAATGAACAAAGTTAATGACAACGAATAAATCAAAAGTGATGAAATGAATAACAACACATGATTACAGGTTTCCCAGATTTTCTATAAAGTGTATTAAGCAATGAGTTTTTATTTAGCAGCACGCAAACGCAAAAACGATAACATAACGCACTCAGCAGCAGTGTGAAAATTTATAGAAATAATAATACCATTAACGAATAATTATTAATAATAAAGTAAAGATAATTATAATAAAGGATAAATAACGCAAATAAATTAACCGATTGAATGAAAAACAAAATATGAATTTCAATTTCAATGAATCTAGTTTCCATAAACAAAAAATTATTCTTTACCTCTACATCGTTTCACGCGTTGGAATGTTAATTTAAATACTAATATAAGGATATCATAGGATTTATAGTTGTGGATAATAATTACCAAGTTATTTGTACTTCCCACGGACACGTACTATTCAAACAGGGTGTCTCTGCTCAAAGCAATAGCCCCGACTATTATTTCACAAAACTCGCATAACAACAAAACTAAATGCGAATATTGACTTGAGACATTAATTAATTCTTCATTCTTCGATGAAATATTATTCGATTATCGATTTAATGTTTACACGAAGTAACATGTGGCAGAAAAACAACAGTGAGTTGTTGAGGATAAATAACTGCTATCCGAGAATACAAAGTCTTGTTCTTAGAGATTGTACACTCCGGACTATTACCTTTGACATAGAGTACGCACCCTGCTCCGATCGGACTTTTGATTGGTTTGATTGAAAGATTGAATTAGACCGCGGTAACTCAAAAGGTGAAAAAGCAAAAAAATGGAAATCACCATTAGCGTGTTTGTTTTGCCAACCTGCAGCGGCGAGCTGGGCGGTAACGTCGTCGTCCATCGCGGCCGAGAGAAGATCCCCTTCCTCGTAGGTCTCGGATCCGCTGGTCGGCTCGTCATCGTCGTCATCTGTAAGCCGGTCCATTCGGTCCAGGGCTCCAGATTCTGCACTGGGCAGCGAGACCATTTCCTTGATTTAATAGTCACAGCCAAACGGCTCCTCGTTCTACGGTCTCGATTATTGCAATGCCCCGTTTTTCTCTAATTTATATTACTAAATTTCCTCCACCCCCGATCTTCTACATCACCGTCTCGCTTCTCTTGCTCTCTGAAAAAACCATTCATCCTAAATAATATACTCAAAGTCTCAAAACCAGGACTCTACGATTACTCCGTTGTCATTTTTTCTTTCTAACATTCGTTACATTCCTCGAGCTATTTTAATTTATTCAACATATCGTTTATCAACGGAATGACGAACGGAGATGGAATTCAGCTGCACCTGTTTGTTGCTCTCGTAAATCATAATCACGGTGCTCTACCATCTTTTATTCGTTTCCTCCTAATCAAATTTTATATCAGGTTCCATAACAATGACAACACCGTCACAGATCCAAGAATTCTGGCTCTGCGTCGGTGAAAAAAATTCTACGCATGGCATTTTTTGCACAAAAAAAGCTACCGGCTCCTCGAGAGTTGCGTCATAAGTCATTATTAAAAAACAAAGCGACAAACTTTTCTGACGTAATCATGAAAGGTTTAAAAGAAAAACTTAAAAATTCATTTCAACAAAGTCTCCGTTGACGGGGGTGGTTAGCTAAGTGCTCCATCCCCCTATGCTAACCACCGAGCGAGGTGGTTGTGGGGGAGTGGGAGTGGGAAGGGGACGGAGAGCGGCGGGAGGAGGGGTGGCCGAAAGAAATCAATACGGCAATCTAGGGGGTCTGAAAGAGAAGAGGGGCTACACCCACCATGGCCTAATTCTGCCATGGAACTTGTTTAAAAAAACTTAACAATGACGCGAATGAAACTTTTCACCGTATCGCCTACGGCGACCCAGGGAAGATAAGATTAAAACAGGATTTCCCTCGACGAGGGAAACGGACCGCACTGCAGCTTTGGCACAATATCGAGTCGGACTCTCAGGGCAGGGGAATATCCTTAAAGAGGCTGACCCGAAGCGCGGCGGGGAGCAACGATAACCGAAAACCAGATAGAATAGAGAATATAACGTTTTTTGGAATGTTTCGAATGAAATGGGAGGGAAAAGAGAACAGAGGGCGATTTGGAGTTTGGAAGATGGAAAGAGGCGAGAAGGAGCGGTGATAATTCCGGGTGTCGTCTCGTCGAGGTCGGCGTCGTCGGCGTGGTCGGCGTCGTCGGCTCGAGTAATTCTGTTTTGATTCAGTTTAACGCGTGGGCAAAATGCGCAGGCCGCGGTAAAAGAGAGCCTGGATAGTCAAAGCTCATGTCCGAAGAACGATGGAGCAAGCCCAGTTAAAATCGCGAGTTGCGTACGCACCTTTAAGCCTGCGTCTGCGGGAGACCCGCGGTCGGCGTAGCTCCTACGGCCATCTCCTCGATCCGTTTCGGTAAACGGCGTTATTTGCGTATTGCACCGGTGCCCTCGACGCGGTTTTAGACGAACTGGGAAACTAATTGAACCAGGTAAATATCACAACATCACCACCCGTCACACGCACCATGGCATTTGCCAGGCGTATCGATCGCCTACGCGGCCCTATGCCTCGGACGGCCCTCCATAACAAACACGATACGGCAGCCATTTTGGGCGAGCCTGCGCGTTGCAGAGATAGCAGACGATACGAAATTCCCTCGATTTTCCGCTATTTTCGCCTCTAAATCGCGGTTCAAACCCGAGAGGGTTCGTTAAATATTATTTCGAGATGGTTCAGGGTTTTGTACTCACCGATTTACCAGGGAAATTTCACTAAATTGATGAGCGACCACGGAAACACGAACACCATATACATATATACAAGCCTGTAATAATCCTATTGGATAACGAAACGGACATGTCATGGCGGTGGCTATTGCCGCCCTCCCATTGGCTCGGGAGACCCGCGCCTCGCATCGGACCCCTTATTGCTCGGTGCTTGCCGCTTGGCGAGCGATGCATCTACCGCGAGCAGCGAGCAGCGAGACCCGAAACCTATTCAACGATGCGAGCCGATTCTCGGTATACCGTCTGATCCGATGCCCGTATACATTACAGCCAAGCCCAAACTCGAAACTTTACTCTACCCGAGGACGAACCCAGTGCCACGCGACCTGCGTCATCGATTTTCGAAAAGTAGATTTATACATATTTACATATTTGTTATAACCTCAAAAGAAATTCACGAGTTTCGTCATTTGTCGTAATAATTTCGTCTCACTTAGGAGCTTCCGATTCTACTAGAAAGAGGTAAAAGGTTCTTCTGTCCACGACGTTTGTTTTCTTCTCTCACCGATATCCCACTGCGTTCTTGGATCGTTGACGATATCAATTTAAAAATAGTATACATAATAAACAACGTCGAATTGTTTGTTGCTATTTTTTGCGATGGAACGAGTCTAAAAACACTGTCTCTAACACATCGACGCTTATAATTATTATATAAATTTGTTACTTCTAGATAACGTCATGTTTCATCATTATAATTTCTTCAGCACCTCATGAAAAACTAAAATTTGTAACTCATCAACAATGTACTCACATCGATGAATTACATGATCAAAAGTATCAAGAAGAGAAGGAAGAAAATGGACAAAATAGTTTTTTTTTTTTTTTTTTTTTTTTAATACAATCGCTATAATAATATATCTTATAACAAACGAAAATAATAATAATAATAATAGAACAACAACAATCGTTATTATTATGAAATTTGTGTAAAGCAGCTTTACATATCACATCTCTGAGTGGGTAAGAGCAGGGGATAATAATTAATATATATATTGCAAGATAAAGAAAATATATATATATGGCAAGTGTACGATAATATATCCGTTGTAACGAGACTTTTAAATTTAATCTCATGCCCACAGTTTATTCTTGTTGCACAGTTTCCCGAACCATCCAGGTTCGCAATGGCACGTATTGTCCGGTTGACACGTTCCGTTACGACAGGGTCGCGTACAAGCCGATCTTTGAGGCGACCTTCTACCGATCTCGCAATGATTTCCCCTGAATCCTGGCGGACATCGGCAAAGGTTGTTTCCCTTACATTTACCCCCGTTCAGACAGGGGATCACGCACTTTGCTGCGGAGAGAATAGAGATGAAAATCGTTTCCAATCGCGGTCACCTGAGCTAATCATAGTTTGAGAATACTAACAAAATTCACAGCGTAGTCCAAAATATCCTTTCGGACACTCGCAGGTATCTTTCTGCACGCATTTACCACCGTTCAAACATTTCTCCGAGCATATACCTGTAAAATAAAGAACATTGTCAAATATCTGTTTATTTCTCCCCGTAGAATAAACTACCATGCTTCGACTACCGGGAACTCGTTTAGCTAGCGGCGCAGCTTCCGCTGCAACTTCAAACACCAAAGCTGGCAAAATATTGGATGCCATCATAAGAGTGGATCACGCCGGCGAACTTGGAGCGGACAGAATATACGCTGGACAAATGGCCGTCCTAGGTCTGAATTTATTTTTACATTTACTTCAATCTATCTAGTGAATTGAACTCATCCCTTTTTTGATCATTCTCAGGTAAAACCTCCGTGGGACCGACCATAAAACACATGTGGGAGCAAGAAAAAGCCCACAAAGAGAAGTTTGAGGAGTTGATAAAGAAGCATAGAGTCAGACCGACGGTTTTGATCCCGATATGGAACGTGGCTGGGTTTATTTTGGGTGCCGGTACAGCGATGATGGGGCCAAAAGCAGCGATGGCCTGCACAGTGGCTGTGGAAACCGTTATAGTCGAACACTACAACGAGCAGCTTAGGACTTTGATGGAAGACAACGAGGGAAATGTTAACAAGGAACTGCTGGAAACTATCCAAAAATTCAGAGACGAAGAACAGGAGCATCACGACACGGGAATCGACCACGGAGCTGAACAGGCGCCGTTCTACCAGGCCCTCACTAAAGTCATCAAGGCGGGATGCAAGACCGCGATATCTATATCAAAAGTCATATAATTGAGGGTATAATCGCCCTCGGATATGGCGAATGTAAATAATTTAAGTCGTTTGTTTGTGTTTTTTATTAGCTGTGGATAATTTTCTGTAAATAATAGCTGGAAGAATGTTTACCCCATTCTACCATTTGTCATTTTGAGTTTCGTCCATATTTACCTCCTTCGCAATTTGGTCCTTGAAAACCCGGAGGACAGGAACAGACCCCTGGCGCTGTGCAATTACCACCGTTCATACAGTTCGGATAGCACAATGCCTTTTTGCAGTGCGGCGGACCCAAGTAACCGTCTGGACATGGTCCGGGATTCGGTTCTGGAAGATGTATGATTGAAAAATCTCATTCGATAAAAAGTTTATACACAAATTCAACTTTTTTTTTCTGAAAGCTCAAAGCTGGATGATCAGGAAGAGAAATTTTTTTATTAAATAATAATTTCATCTGTATGAAAATTTCTGAACTTGACGATTTTTTAGTACCGACGTAAGGAGATCGCCTGGCCTCTAAATTTATTGTCAAAACAATGATTTACCATGATCGAAAAAATAACGATAAGCGCTATTCTCGGAGAAATTAAGATTGAATATGTGCGCCTAATTTCGCCGCGATTCACCGATGCGTCATGTCTTTTATCGCACGCATTACTCCCAATTTCTGTTATCGCGGTTATCCCTGTGTGTACCTACTAACCGCGTGTACATGGAATTAATTTGATGAACACAAACATCGTGACGTGGGAGTCAAACTCACCGCGTACAGCACATTCCTTTCGTAGATTCAGACGGAGTGGGGTGCCGGTCAGAGGGACACCCTTCCGCTTCTCGATGATTAGTCCAATCTTGAATTGAACTACGCCGGAACTGTTGCCCGAGCAAGTCAGAAGTATGCTGAATTCTGAAATACGAGACTGCGATTACAGGATTCGGTAGACAATAACATCCGAATGTGCTGATAAAAGTCTGCAGTTGCGTTACGAGGAACCGATAATTAGGTCGTAAAAATGACCGTCAGACCCGTAAAACGTTTCCTACGACTACTCATTCACGGTCACGAAAAATAGCTCCGAAGAAAGATAGAGAAGAGTCGCGTGTCTAATGGCAGAGGCTCGGGTGTACCAAAAATACGGTTTTTACGGCACAGGCATTAAAAAGTCACTTTTTGACGCCTGTTTTCGTTCCGGCAAGTGGAACTTTATACCGCTAAGTTCAAAGTTGCGGTATAAAGTCTTTATTCCGCAACTTTGATGCGCAGTTCGAAGTGCGCATGTCAAAGTTGCGGAATAAAGTATTTATACCGCAGGTTACCCCCTCTCTATACGCAGTTCGTGCGGAACTCAACTGGCGTCAAAGTGACTATTAATGCCTTTTCCGTAAAGAAATATTGTATGGGGCGCGCGCAGAAAGTAACTGTTCAGAAAGTTGCCGAATAAACAGTTACTTTCTGCGCATGCCACATAAATATCTATTTCGACGCCTTTTCTCGATCCGTAAAGTGGGACTTTTCACTGCCGACTTCCAAGTTGCGGTATAAAGTCTCTTTACCGTGACTTTGCTGCGCAGTTCCAAGTGCGCAGTCCAAAGTTGAACCGAAATAGATATTTATGTGGCATGCGCAGAAAGTAACTGTTTATTCGCCAAAGTTATGTTTTTCGTACGAGCCGTTGGTTTTACCTGGCAAGCCGAAGGCGAGCCTTGTAAAGCAACGGCGAGTACTAAAAACATAACCTCGCCGAACAGTTACTTTCTGCGCGCGCCCCATACAATATTTTTTACGGAAAAGGCATTAATAGTCACTTTGAAGCCAGTTGAGTTCCACACGAACTGCGTATAGAGAGGGGGTAACCTGCGGTATAAAGACTTTATTCCGCAACTTTGACATGCGCACTTCGAACTGCGCATCAAAGTTGCGGAATAAAGACTTTATACCGCAACTTTGAACTTAGCGGTATAAAGTGCCACTTGCCGCAACGAAAACAGGCGTCAAAAAGTGATTTTTTAATGCCTGTGCCGTAAAAACAGTTACTTTCTGCGCGTGCCACATAAATATCTATTTCAATGCCAATTGCTTCAAAATGATGAAAACGTGTAGATCTCGGTGGACTCTGTAATATTAAAAAAAGATATGATTAAAAAAAAAAAAAAAGCGCGTAATGCATAATTAACACTGTTTCCTGACCTTTTGGCCTCCTCGGCACCCTTCCACGCTGTTTGATCGTGATCGACGGTGTCTTCAGTATCGATTCATCGAGAGATTTGAGTGTGTCAAAGTTGTACGAGTACCTTTTTATACCGGATTTCCACGTGAAATTCACGTAGGATACTTCGCTCGGTATTATGGGTAATTTATTTTCAAACTCAGGGTCCAGGAGGTAGGGTAACACCATACCATCCGTTATCGCGTATATCTCCATTTGGACTCCTGAACAAGAGACGTAAAATCATTTATTCAATTTAAACCAAAATTTTTGCCACTTTCCAGCGTTGAGGTCTCCGAAAATGATTGATTTTTACAGGTGAAGTAAATTACTCCCGAAGAATTGGATCAATGATCAATCAACATATATGTATTTGAAATTGATATAACTGATGATAATGATTACAAAGGATTGTAAGAAAACTTAATACACCATGTCATACACACCGCTAAACATTTTGACCTGTTGTCGATCGATCCACAATGATATATCGCCGGTAGGTGGGCGAGCCCTTTTACCTTCGACCCGGCCCCCGAAGGAGCAGAGTAGAGCGGAGGCCAGGGCAGCCACCGCTGCCAGGGCTACAGCCCGTTGCATCGTGTCCGGCTCTTCGACGCCCGAGGGAGTCAAGGTTGTTTTTCCGAGCGTGTCTGTTTTATTTTTCAAATTTTATTCTATCCTTTATTTTCTTATCAAAATATCAATTTTTTTATTCTCTATTTTGTTTTCAATTTGTTACTGTACCAAAAACAGTGCAGTTTCTTTTCCTTATACAGTCAGTATATTGAAACCCGGCGATCGGTTCTTTACGATTCGATCGATACGGCTCGGTCCGGCCCACAGCCTGCGGGAGGACAGGAGTCACGGAACGAACGACGCCTGCACCTCGATCTCTGCTCGATCTACTCGCGTTGCCGGCCACTGCTGTACTAACCAATATAGCGACGCCTCCTCTGGCTACTCCGTAGTCTGGTAGTCTGTCGCCTGCAGTCTTCTCTTCTCTTCTCTTCTCTTCTCTTCTCCCTTTCTCGAGAGTCTCGAGCACCAGTTCTGTGTGTAGCTCCCTGCCTCTCTCTCTCACTCTCGATCTTTTTCTCCTCCTCTTATTCTTCTCGATGTCCGTGGATGCAGGCTCGAGACGCGGATACTATCCAACTCTTCCAGCATCCGCGCACTGTATACGCGATGCAGCACCTCTTGATCGTGACTATATTGTACCCCGCGCCCCGACTCTTCGGAAAAAGAAAATCGTACGGAACAAAGATGATCTTATCGTGTTCAGGTGAATATAATCGGTTATAAGACCTTCCAATGCGGATGGGGGCTCTATTTATAACTTTTCCGAGTTTGTTTTCATTCTTCTTGTTTTCCTATAAATCCACGATCTTGGGTTGATCTTCACGGTTAATATACACACACGAGAGAAGCGATAAGCTCGATTGTACGGTAAGATATTCTTAGCATACTCGCTATAGAACTTCCCGAGATAACGATCTCCGAACGAACTTATAGGAGGTGGTAGGTATGTGTAATCATAACTAGGTAGCGTGAGATCAAGATTACACCAGTGTTGACAAGTTTTTTTTTATTGATAAAAAGTTTCACAGAAAAATATAAAAATAGATTGTATATAAAACAGCGTATAATATAGGTGAAGCAACGAGCTCCGGGATCAACCGTCGAAGATAACGAGGCCGTAGAGACGGGATGTGTGGAACCGAACCATTATAATTACTCCGACGTAATTATAGATAGGTCGAATTATACGCGAAGCGGTTATTACTGCAGATTGCAGAATTCACTTTCGTCCGTATACATACAATTTCGAATCTCACCCCTGAACCACCACGTACCACATGCGAGTCCGTATAAACGAGCATTAAGTGGGTATAAATAGATACACCTATAAGTATAATGCACCTGTCACGCCGAGGTTCGGGGTTGACGGAACTGCACTGTGCTGCCGTGTGTAGTACACGGACACGGACACGGAAACGGACACATCGCACACACGACCGTAGGGATCGAGGCGACGAGTCGTTTTATCTAACATCTTCGTTATTATATTATACTCGTACACATCGCGCCGCGGTCGTTTCGTTCGAACGGATGTTAGTTAGGCTCTGATGCCTCGTGCAACAGGTTTAAGAGGGCACTCGATGAATAGCTTTTATTCGGATAATGGGACCCATTGTGAAGGCCCTCGGGCGGTGACCTAACAAATGGCCCATTGTTCTTTCTCTCTCGCATTTTTTTTCCCTCTCTTTTTACCCCGGTCTCGCCGCGCTGTTCCTTCTCGGACTCTGTCCCCGTACTCCGAAAGCGAACGATAATTTATATCGTCTGTGCGGGCTAAGAATTTGCCAAAGTAATCGACGAACTTTTTCAAACGACGAAGATACAGTATCAGAAAAGATCAGCGTACTACTGATTGCGGGTTCGGGATCAAATTCTGCTCACGTATACGAGTCGCATCTTCGATCGTTAGTATGCGAATTGCGAGTCTCTCGATCGCGAGTTACACAAGTAGCATACTCAAGTTTTACCACCGCATTCGTACCCGCGGGGTACTGTAATTCATCGATGGTATAAACCGTCGACCTCAACTTTTTCATCACCTATCGCCATCTTTACTCTTTATTTATCTTACACTCAACCGATCGAGATAGCAATAAAAGTTTATAAAACCGTTCGAGAGTCTAGAAATTGAGGAAAGAGAAGAAAAAGAAAAAAGCCCGTCGGTGTTACGCTATACGTCATCGAGCCCGTGTCTGGCTCTCTTCTCGATCCATCACAGTCACCCGAGGCCTGCGTCACTGCACACCGCACACAGGCATTTCTGCACCGCAACTTCAAGATTAGCAACAGACAGCGTGGGACTCGGACTCTCAATGCTACCGCTACGTCTATGTAACGGTAGCGACGAGATGCTGCTGCACAGGTCATCGATTCGAATCATTGATTTCGATTTGTTTAAAATGTTTTATTGATCGTATATTGACACAGGGGGGAGGGGGGATGTTACATAATATAGGCGTATGCTGGAATGCACGTTGTAAATATTGGAACGAAAATAAAAAAAGAAAATGTTATAACGTACGATGTATAGATAATTATTAGATACATATCTGTATGATTTAACGATGAATGTTCGTAGTATTATTATTATATTATATATGCGATATGATTGAGAGACTAATAAAAATAATAGATTAAATAAATTCTATTACATTTATAAATATATCTATCACTCATTTGGTAAAAAAATTCTTTTATTTCTTTATTTTTTTCATATTTTTTTTTTCTTTTTTAAAATCTTAATTGTAAAGCGCGATAATTGCAAATAAACAATTATTCTACGTTTATTAATTTTAATGTATGTGTGTGTGTGTATGTTAGTGTGTATTTAATAATTGTATGTATAATAGAATTGTACAACTTAGGTAATACAAAAAGACGGATTTTTATAATTGATCGCTATCATCCACCAAATAACACTATAGGTACTAGAATTTGTAATATTTACTATTCAATTGATCATCATCATCATCATCCGATATAAAAAAAAATATAATAACATTACCTACAATAAATTATTAATAATAATAATGATAATAAAGTTACGCGCGCTGCGAGCTGCAGGCTCTCACCCCGAAAAGTTCCCAAACACTATATACGTTTATTATGCCAAATTTGTTTATACCCCTGTTTTTTCATATCATAGAATTAATATTTAGTTTCATTTAGTAACAGAATACTCGTAAATTTTTAACAACTAGCCACAAAAGCGTGTATACATTGTACAATTAGTTGCTGCGTTGCAACGATGATGGTTTTCAAACCGTATATAAATATGCAAAAGAAAAATATATGAACTTTTTTTAAAAAGTTTTTTCATATTCTATGTCGTAGCTTGCAGCTCTGTATCGTGCGTTGCGGTGGTGAACTGACGATGAGACGATAAAAAAAAATTATAAAAAAAAAATTGCATAAGTATATCTCACAGAGTATTTACAACGAAGAGCGTCGGCGTAATTCTTCTTAATTACCTAATTAGTGTATGAATAAGTTTCACTGTGATATCCACTCGTCGCAAGAGGAGTGGTCGAAATATGGAAGAATTGAGAGAAAGGATAAACAAAAATTAAACAAAAAATGTAAAAATAATTTTAATAATACTAGATTTACAAGTATATAAAAAAAAAAAAACACTTTTATTTCGGCTTCGATAATTAATAATCATTTATTATAATCACGTATACTAAGAAGTTGGATATCTGACCAATACGTATTTCGCCTGTGTAATATCGAGATATTGATCTTACCTACGTTATCTGTTTTCAGGTCTATAATTAGCTTGCTGAGATCGCTCAGATTTATTCAGACGCCCTACGTTCCAAATACCTCAGGCTCGAATGATTAATAGTAAAGAAAATATTTATAATACTTTGCATACTTTTTTGTATATAAAACAAACACTAAATCGAAATGAAAAAAAAAAAATAATTAATATATCATATGAAAATCCAGCTGCGCAATGTGTGTTTTGTTTTGTACGACATTACTGTTGGGACACACGCAATAATATCAGATCTTTGATTCGTCAATATTGAAAAGTTCGATTATTTTGTGTTTAGCTTCAAACGCAGTAAGTAAAAAAAAAAAAAGAAACTGAAATTTGAAAATAATATAATTCTTACATTCTGTAAGTAGCATATGATAGAAAAATATACTAACCACGTATACGTATGTCAGTATTGTACACGTAAGTATCCATGTTTATCAGCCTCGATTTTATTATGAAACTGCCTTTTAACAGTATCAAGTAAAATCAAAGACCTACATGTACAACGTAAATACATATACAGTCTGTTACGCAGCCTAATTTGAAAATTTTAAACTCGCTACATACAAGGAACGGCGTTCAGATAATACACACCGCGAAAAAAAGATATTCAATCAACTTTTCACAGCGTTATATACATCATCGTTGCGGAAAAGCGTGTATAAAAATTGTGATACATATAATCTATATGTATAATGTATATAATATATATATATCATTATATGTATGTTTAATATGATAATATATTATCTGATAATAGCTCATTTCGCTAGACCCTTTCCCGTATGTGCGGAGAATGTTTCTCCATTTCTTTTTCTTTTTTATCATCCTTCTACTTATTTCTTATTCTTTAGATTTCTCTTTCATCAATAATATAAATGTCTCCATATGTATACCTTCTTTTAGTTTAAATATATATTAAATAATAATATATCATCATAATAATTCTAAAGCCATTATTTATAAGTAGGTAATATAATATCGTAATTTATAATATTAGCTATATATATATATAAAATATATATATATAGGGTACGGAATAGAAAAAGATTGATGTTTACAATTATAAAAAAAAAAAAAAAACAACGCGACGTTTTCTTTATAAATTGTTTCGTCGTTTCGTTTCAGCTGCAGAAGCGTGTGCTTTACGTAGAAAAAGCAATTATTATAGTAGAGGCCATTTTTTTGTTCTTATTAATTAACTACCGTATAGATTATTTATTTATAATAATATATTAATATCATAATATCCGTAATTAATATCTTTTGCAAAAATTCTGATCATTTTATTCTTCTTCACTTATCATTATTACGTTCCTTTTTTTTTCCAATTTCTTTTTACTACGATTCACTTTTCAAATGTTTGATATCGCGCAGCTACCGTATTATAATTTTTTGTAATAATAAATTGTTAGAAAAAATGTCAACCTTTGCTTTGAAAATGAAATATACAATTTTTTTTTTTTACTTCTTTTCTTCTAAACTTGTGCTCGACGCACGATTGAGGAAGGGCACCGAGGTCCCATTGGGAAGAAAAATACTAAGAGATTCTGGTACTTGAGTTTGAAAATTAAGATTAGATTCAGTCGAGGCCAGACTTCGACACGCCTTTGTCTTTTCCCAAAACATTTTTAAAGCTCTTCAATATTTTTTTCCCCACGCACTGAAATTTTTTTTTCTCGTTATTCACTTTAATCAATTAGGTATAGCTGCCATTGAAAGAGAAGTTAATACTCGTCGGACTACAAAAAAACTCAGTGCATCTGAGGAGAAAAAAATAAATGATTGATCTTTCAAACGCTGCACCATCCGTCATTATATGCATAAAGAGTAAGGAATAAAGTGTAACTTTGTTACCCCGCAGTGTCTGATCTGGCCCTGTCAAATATTGGCGATTTTATAGTATATAAATATTTACTATAAACTATTTCCATCGATAGCTTGACCACTATTCAACATCTATTATCGACAGGCTTGGTACATTCGATCTGAGATATCGACAGCGTCAGGTTTAGAAGCTTCTCAAGCCCCCTTTTTGTATCTCAAATCGAATACTGAACCCCAACGACGAAGTAACTAACTGGCAGTATGGTGTGGACATTGCGCCCAGCGCAAGGTGCATAGCTACTGTTTGATAGGCAATGGACTTACGTCCTCAGCCTTTCTTAGGAGAAGTCTGAAATGTTACATGGAATAGATAATAGCTGGATAGCGTTAAACGTACGTGGCCATGGTGCCTGTTGGTATGGGTGGTGTCTCTTCAGGCCTGCCTTTAGGCCCGTATTGGCCAATGAAAGATCCATCTTCTGTGAAACGCCCTATAAAATTGAAGAATCGATGAGTTTGGGTTCAGAAGGTATAGTCGAAACTACGATCGAATGAATGATCAAACGAAATAAAAACAAGCGTCCCACCTCAGACTAGCGTAGCAAACGCTTGCGCATTGGGTTCCGGTTTCTTCCGGCCGTACTGACCGATGAAAGACCCATCCTCGTTCATACCCTCTGATGTGGCAAAACCCAGACAACGCACAAGCAACACGGGTGCAAAGGGTGTGAGGGTGAGAATACAAAACCATGTAAAGCAGAAAAATAAAAATAATACGGGTCTCGAATGCAAATAAAATTGAAACAAGACGCAGCAAATTAAAGTAAAAACAAATTGACGATAAAGACTGTAATTACTCTGATAATTCTTGATATCTGTGACCAAAGCGTAATATATATATATATATATATGTAAAAAAAAGCGCTACTTATTACGTAAAGATGTAAAACGTAGATAAAACAGTGAACCGACCAGTATCTCCCTCTCCGTACTCCGCCATTGAGTCGGTGTCGGATTCTGGGTGTTTTCCATCCTGCTGCGAGGACGAAGCGAGCGAAGCGCGTCCTCCGGCAGACTTGGTATCGAGGGGTTGAGAGTATTCGTGGAAGCCACCGCCCTCTTCTGGGTAGTCGCCGCGACCTGCGGCCAGTTCTCTTTCGTGAACCGCGTACTTTCCACCTCTATTACGCTTTATCACGCATACGATTATCAGAACTAGCAATAAGAACGCTATCGCCAGCATCATTCCTACGGAAGAAACATCAGCATTGACAATCTGCGCTAAATTTCTTTGGCAATTCTTAATCCGAATAGAATCACGTTTTGTGATTAAATTTCGAACAGTTTCGATCTTCATGCACCTCGTGCAGGTGAAGGATAGATAGAATAAGAGGAAAATGTTCTTTTTTTGTCTACATCCACACCCTGCTCCGTTTATGTTGAATTAGAGAGCAAACGGGGATTTGGAGTAGCTAGGAATAATATATTAAGATAGTGTACATAGAGTAGGAAGATGAATAGACTACATAGTGTAGGTGTAAGTATGTACATAGAAAGGAGTATAAAAATAAAAATGTAGGAAAGGGAAGAGACGCTTTTCTCGCTCCGAAGTGGTAGAATAGCTGCTGCCTCACTCAGAAGTCTTCAATTACCAATTTTCAACTGTTTTACGCTCAAGCCAATACGAATATATGAAATTACAATAAGTCTGCGATGTTTGTGTGATTGTACACATGGATGGAAATCTCAACCAAAAGTGAGTCTCGTCGTCAATATTGAGTACTTCGAGATGAGATACTAAAATCGGAAAAAAATCAACCACAATCAAGATGATAAAAGTATTCATTTTCAATAATAATAATGCCCAAAAGTTATCAACAAATTGTTTAAAAAAATCATTGTTTAACAAATTTTCTGGTGACGTTATTTTTTTTTTCATGTCAAATGAATTCGTTAATCTTTCCGAATACACGTGAATTTTTTCAGAATTTTGTCACTTTTTTTAAATTTCCGTTTTCGATTATGAAAAATGGAGAAAAAAAAATCAGAATTTTGGATATGTTATTGTGGAAACGATGTAAATTACAATTCCGAAGTTTCCGGAGCGTGGAACTAATAGTTTTGTAAATACAGCCTTTAGAAATTTCCAAAAACGGAAATTTAAAAAAAGTGACAAAATTCTGAAAAAATTCATGTGTATTCGGAAAGATTAACGAATTCATTTGACATAAAAAAAAAATAACGTCACCAGGAAATTTGTTAAACAATGATTTTTTTAAACAATTTGTTGATAACTTTTGGTCATTATTATTATTGAAAATGAATACTCTTATCATCTTGATTGTGGTTGATTTTTTTCCGATTTTTATCTCATCTCGAAGTACTCAATATTGACGACGAGACTCACTTTCGGTTGAGATTGTATGGCCTGTACATCCCTAATTGGAGCAATCGTTTCAGTATTTCAAGAGATTCAGTCATTTGAATTTTTCGGATACTACGAGTCGGAGAGCCTACGATTATCTAAAATTTTGACTACGAATTAGAACCGAGGTGGAAGAAGTTCAGGTCGATCTCGACGAGTTTTTTTCAATGGAATCGAAATTCTTCATCCACATCGTCAATCCGTGCGCTTTTTTCATTATACCTATGAACCATCCAGCTGTAGCGACATTTTCCTTGGGTTGAATGTACGGCCCTTCGCCGCTCGTGTCCACCTCTAACGGCAAACTTTCGGCGAAGTGTTCTCCGTCTACTGCGACTACGGACATGAGGTAGACCTCTCCCCTCGTCAGACCTCGCACCTGCGTCACGGATGTATAAATGTTGATAAGAATCCACTAATTACTATAAACTTGTAAAGTCGGGATCATAGCGCTATCAACCTCTGTCCAGTCCTCGTTGATCTCTGGTCGCGTTTCTTGCCAGATCGTTTCTCCCTTCAGCTTGTATTTCACAAAGAAGTGACTCCCCGGATTCCCTTCTTGGCTCGGAAGCCAGGTGACTTTGATCGTCGCCATGTCGCTGTCCGTGATAACTCGTTCCCAGTTGAACATAGGCACCTCTGGAAGCGTGGAAAAAGCACTGCGAGTGGTTCGTTCGATGAAGTAGCTGAAAACATACGATCGAGTTCAATTTCCGGTCTGTGTCTCAGAGCAGGGTTTTCACAAATTTCAATATTCACTCACTCTTCCCCTTCGCCGGCTTGCGTGGCAGCCCTGATGTGGATTCTGTATTTTGTTTCGGGTATCAACCCGGCCAACTTGACTCTAGTAGCTTCCGGGTCTCTCACGTGTGGCTCTCTCTCCAGCAGCGGACCGACTTCCGTTCCCGTTACGATTTGATAGTAGATTTTGTATCCGGTCAGAATTCCGTTCGGCTTCTCAGGCTTCTTCCAGACCAAGTACAGCGCGCTGGATCCCAAGGGGAACCCGTCGAACGACTGAACAGTTCCTGGAACTCCTTCGGGCGTCTCGAAACTCAGGACTTCAGACGGTGGTCCGTTGTACCTATCGAAAATTTGGATTATTCTGATCCTTTTTTAAAGACTGCATGGAATTTCGTTCAAACATATGAATAAGGTCGATCGATCGCACCTCCCGTTGTAGGCGAGAACTCTGACGTAGTTTTTGGTGTACGGAATGAATCTTGTAACTAGCGTTTCGGTCGTATCATTTTTCAGGTGAATTTCCTGCATCCCTTCTTCTCCGTCCTTGTCTATCCAGGTCTGGATTTTGTAACCCTTGAAGAATCCTCTTATGGATTCCGGTGTGACCGGGTTCCAGGACAGCATTGCACTGGTGCTCCCGGTGACCTTCTGCACCATGAAGTTCGACGGGGCTTGCAGAGGCACTGCAAAAGAAGCGGGATCAAATTTACACTCAAAGAATCGAAAAAAAGCGGATCAACAAATCGATGGAAGTTACCGTCTTCCCCAGAGAACCCAGTGACCTCTCTAGGCGAGATTCTGGACTCTCCCTTCTCGTTGATGGCGACGACTTTGATCTTATACTTTTGATACGTGGGCTGATTGTCGACCTGGAGTTTGTGCCGTTTCCAATCGTTTATATCTTCAATGATCCATTCCTCGCCAGGAATATCCCTCCTGTAGAATACCCTGTACATGAATCTGGGCGCGTTGTGTTCGATCTGCGGCATCACAGTCCAAGAAATGACAATGTTCTGGGGGTCCGTTCCCCTGCCTTCGACGCTGTCGGGGTTCTTGTAGGGCACGTCCGGCTGAGTCGTACACACCTCGCTGTGAGGGGACGGCAGCGAAGCACCTGAGACGCGAAGCGATCGATTAGACAAAAATTAAAATTGGTCGAATTTGAGAAAACGACTTCTCTCCTCGTACCAATTTTGTTCCAGGCCAGAACTCTGAAGGTATAATTAGCCCAGGGTGTCATAGACACGGTGTAGGTTTGACCGGTAGCCGGGACATTGTCGTGGGCAATTTCCCAAGTATCAGGAGTGAAACTGGTGTTGGATTGAATGGTGTATCGGAGAATCGGCGCCCTGTTGTCTCCCATCGGAGCCCAGCGAACGCTGGCGTCTTGGTACCCGCACTGGACTGACTCCAGGCGAGGAGGGTTGGGCACATCTTGCACAGTCAGAGTAGCCTGGGCCTTTGTTTCGTCGAGTTCCGTGCGAGCGACGCAAGTATAGGTTCCAGAATCGAGTTCCGTGGTCTTAGTTATGGTCAAAGAGTAATCCGTACTCCTGACGAATCTCGGCTCCATCTCGAAGTCTATCGGCTCTCCGTTGCTCAGCCAGTCGATGGTCAGAGACAAGCTGGAATCTGTGACGGCGTTACATCTGGAAGTGATAATTTTAATGATTAGAAGCTTGAAAAGTGAACAATGAAGACAAAGGTACCTAAAGGTTGCCGTCGATCCAGCGGCGACCTCGTAGTCCTCGGGTTCGTCGGTAATCGTCGTGTGTTCCTTGACCACCAGGTTACCAGAAGCGTTGACGCTTCCCAATTTATTAGAAGCGAAGCAAGTATATTCCCCGGCGTCGAGGAAGTTGACGTTCTCAATTTCCAGGTCTCCGGATTCCAGGGTCTTGTATCTTCCCCCGGTAAGTTCCCTGCTGTTCCTGATCCACTTGACCTCAGGCTTGGGGGCTCCGAACACGCGGCAAGTGATTCTGATGGTTCTGCCGTTGACGGTCGCCTCGTTGCTCGGGGGCTGAGTTATCTCTGGTTCCAGAGCCAAGACGTTCACGTAGACATCCTTGTAAACGTATCCGAGGGAATTGGTGGCGTTGCAACCGTAATTTCCGGTATCTTTTTTGACCAACTTTGTGATGATGATGGAATTGGAGGTGACTTTTCTCCTCGGATTGGACTCTGCTTCCTCGATGGGTTTTCCGTTGTGAATCCATTTTATTTGCGGCTCTGGCACGCCGCTCGCTTCGCACCTGAATTCCACCGTCTCGTCTTCAGCCGCGTTGCTGATCTCAGGCTCGACGGTGAAATAGGGTGCGGCTAAGACCTGCAGGTTTATAGAGTAGGACTTGGCGTCGCCGACTCCGTTGGACGCTTCGCAGGTGTACGATCCTTCGTCCTCGAAATTAACGTGCTTTATAATCAGCGATTTCCCATAGTTCCCTTGTGTTATTCGATCGCTAGGTTTTAAATAGCCACCGTTTTTACTCCACACTATTTGTGGCAACGGCGTCCCGCCATAAATACAGTACAACTCGATCTTCTTTCCTCTCAGGGCAACCTCGTTCTTTCTGCTGACGTACTGCTTCTGCGGTTCGTGTTTGTTCTTGCTCGCCGAAGCCCCGGTCGACATTACATTGAGCAGGACTCGATTTCCTAGCTTGAATTCATTTCTAAACACCGAATTTGCCGCGCAAGTGTAATAAAAGTCGTCGGAAGCGTCGTTTCTGGTCACGTTACTGAACCACAGATTTCCTTCGGGGTCCAAAGTCATCCTGGAATTGTTTATAGACTTTATTCCTCCGTCAACGTTACGTATGAGCCAGTAAACGTTGGGCTTGGGCCATCCGTCCGGAGGCTGACAAGTGAGTTTGAAGGGATCTCCCTCGCTCGCCGTAAGCGTAACCGGCGGCTCATCCTTGAACGAGTTCAATTCCGCCTTGCGGACGAATACAGAGTTCGATATAGCCGTGCCCCACTCGTTCTTGGCTATGCATTGATACTGTCCCAAATCTTCGTCTCGTGGAGCCGTTATCACCAGAGTTCCTCTGCCGGGCTGCTGCGAGATACGATTATCGTACGCCTGCCATTCAAATGGCTTTCCGTTCTTTTGCCAAAAGTATCTGATCAATAGAAATGTTTGCGTTAGTCAGATTCTCTGTACCAAAAATGTCCAAACTACTCGAATCTGCTCCAAAGTGCAAAGATAACTGTTTTACTCAACTTTCATAAGATTCAAAATTTCAGTGCGATTACTGTCTGATAATAAATGCCGAATCGCATCATCGGGTAAATTTTTTCATCAATGTAGACTGTGAATAAAATTCGTACAATTCATTCTTCATGAATGATGCTACTTCTCAGAAAGTTAGGATGTCTGCCAAAGTACCGTTCTCATTCATAGTCCCTTAGACGTAAAGGTCATCTCATTGATTAAGACTAGTTAAGTTAGTGAGTCGCTCCAACTCTGGCACATTAATAGCGCCGAGGGAGAAAAACTCGACTATAGTTAATTGACCGGGTGACTGGTGAGACATTATACAGGGTGTGTCTGTTCCAATCGAGAAAGAAGTATGAAATATGTATATCGTTTCTCACCTAGGGGCGGGCTCTCCTTCTGCCTCACATTCTATCACGAACGGCTTATCATTCTCGTTCACTTTGACCTGAGCAACTTGAAAGAGCTGCTCATCCGTCGGAGGTTGCTTAGATATCCTCGGCGGCGATTGTACTAAAAAAAGAAACTCGATAATGTTAAAAAAAAAACATTCCAATGACTGAAATGACGAATTTCAAATCATCCAAATAGAATTCACTTACTCAGCGCAGACACCTGTAGGATGGTAAATGCGACGAGTGTCAACGAGCGCACTGCGAGGTGCCTCATTCTGGATGGCTGTTAGTGTCTCTGCGAATGAATGAGAAACGATAATGGTGAAATTGTTTTTTTTTTCAATCGCGTAGCAATCAATATTCGCTACAAACGGCTTCTCGGTGACTAACCATCGGCTAGGTCAGACCCTCTGAGCAGGATCGAAATAAGTATCAAATTGCAGGAGAGGTTGAGGTAACAAGTAGCAGAAAAACCTACGCTTCAATTACCAAAGTGGCACTACGTCCGTTGGCTTGCGATTGCTATAAATACGTACGCACTGCGAATTAGCTCGAGCGAAGAAGAAGAAGAAGAAGCGGCACATCAGAATCCAGCGAAACACGTCGAATCTATATTTCCGAGTATATTGTTTTGCTACGGATACGGACACGGTTGCCACAGGAGACGCGACGTAAAAATGGGCGAGTCCCGCGAGCCCCGTTCCGTGTGTAGCGTGTACTGTGTACACGGAGGCAGAGAAGGGTCGGGCCGCGGAGAAAGAGGGACACGAATGCATGCAGGTGTGCTTCGGCTGGCGTTGGTTGGCCTCTGGTGGCTTTGGTCCGTTACGCGGTTTCTATTACATCGTTGCGGCGGTCTAATGAAAGTAGAAACGGGTAAATACCGTGCGAACGTCGGCGAGAATTCTAAACGCGCGGTATGGAGCGATGATTGAATCACCGATTCCGAAGGTGAGGCAAGTGGTTGATGATCTCAACGATCTCAGCGATCTCCGTGTCTCTGTGTGTACACGAATGGAATGACAACATCGAACCGAAATAGCATAGCGTCGACGATCGACGATCGCGGGCGGGATTTCGAGTACGAATCTAAACCTCGAGTGAGTTTTAATCGCGTTCGTAGATTGAATCAATTAAGAAACACACTAGGCGGTAGCCGCTCGGCTTATTACGAAGGATTCGTCGGTCACACCCGCGATCTGACGAACGACGGGTTTAGAGACTGGCACTAGAGTCAGCTCATTGATCGCTTTTGCTACATTCGATGTCATCAACACTCCGAAGTTCGGGATCGTTGCGGGAGGCTCGTTCACTTGACCTTTCGTTGAACTGTGATCGCGTCGAGTACAGAGAGGATGGACACTTACCTGTGACAATAACTTGAGACTAATCACTTTCGTCGCTCTGTGCCGTTAGCCGTACCCGTGTGCATCACCAGAGCATCGTCGAAAACCACTGGCTGACTAGTAGCAGTTAACCAATAGTCGAGAGACGCGCGCGCGCACGTCGGAGAATGGAGGACTACGGAGAACTATAAGGAACACAGTTCGCACACGCGCCTGATATTAGTAATTGTATACAGTGAGTAAACGTGGACGCGGGCCACTCGGTTTGGCAGATATG